>ML818757.1:0-11439 GCA_009831015.1 Picea engelmannii | reverse complement strand
TTCCTAAATTTTAGGAAAACTGGAAACATGTTTTAGACATGATTTTTTATGTGTCTTTGGTCAACTCAAGGTTAAATATGAGTTGACTAAAGGGGAGGTCGACCTAGTGGGATGACATGGCATTGGGAGGAGTTTCCAATAAAAGAACTCGACTCCCTTACTTAGTGGCACTTTCCCTAAAATCCTCACGCATTCACTAAGGGACCCACGCACTCTCAACTAAACTCTCCACTCACCCTCTCCCTAGATACACTCACCCTTCCCCCTTAATCACTCGTCCTTTAACCCACGTCACTTCCCACTCGCTCCCTTTATCCCTACGTAACTCTCCCTTTTTCCTATGTAACTATCCTTCCACTCCTACGTAACTCCTCTCATCCCTACATCACTCCTCTCTTCACTCTACCTAAGTTCCCACATTACCTCTCTTCACTCTACCTAACTTCCCTTCGCTCGTGCGTCACCTCTCTTCACTCCACGCTTTCCCTAAGTTCACTCCCTCATATCCTCACAAATCCCTCATTCCCTAAGTGCGCCACTCCACTATTCACGCTTCCCCTACTCCTAAACCCTAACCCTAGCGCATGCTTTGCCTAGGGATCTCCTCCTATTTTCCTATTTAAGAGAGGTCGATCTCTCTCTTTAAGTTAGTTCAGTCTTGGGCAGAAAAACATTGTAATATTTTTCAAGTATTGGAATAAAAGTCTTTGAAGCAAATCGTGGTGTGGATGTATATGTGTGGTGGTTTTGTCTAATTGCAAATGATCTATAAGGTAACTTGTATTGTTTAATGCTTTAATTTGATGATCAATTGTTAAAGCCTAATAAGGTATGTTGTCATATGATTAGGTAAGAAATATCTAGGTTGATCTTTCTTATTGCTTTTACTTACTCCATATATTCCTAAATGCATGTTATATTTTAGGTTAAATCTAACATGTTTTGGTGAGTTATGTATGTAGGGAATGCCATTAACAGTTGTTTGCGGGATTGAAGCATCTAATTGCAGGTTATCCAAGAAGGAGGATTGGCTAATGGTTGCTTCCATTGTCATCGCCCAATAGTTCATGAGAGCAAGCGCCCTCTTGTCCATTATCAAGAGAACTCCATAGCCCAAGTTTCCAAGCTCAGACGAAGGCTCCAAAAATTGATAAAATTTCTCCTCCTTAATTCTTTCTTTTGGTTGCATGCTGGTTTAGAGTAGTTTTCAAGCTTTATTTTTTACATCTAAAGGCTGCATGCAAGTATTTCCTAGATCTGATTATAATTTGTTAAATTTTAAAGGTAGATCTAGGTCAAGTTTAAAGCACTTTACTTGGTCTTTTTCTTCTAAAGTTTTAAGTCAAGTGGTGCTCTGTTTTAATTGTTTATTCAAACTGTTTGGAGATCTTTAGTTTGCTGTCCTAAAACAACAAATAGAAATCTCCAAAGGGAGCCTAAGTTAGGATTGTTTAAACCCTTTAAAACCCCAAAAAGTTCCAGTTTCCTGCCTTAGAAAATTTCTGAAAAATTAATTTTTTTTTTTTTATTTGTTTAAAGCTTCTTTCTATCATTTCTAACTTCATCTATTGGCTGTTCTGTTGCAACAAGTATAGGTACAAGGGGAAATGTTGCTAAACTTTTGAAGTCTAGCCCCTTCCAGGACCCTCCCGGTGCTCCGGGGAGCCTTGCATTTGATACTTTTATCATTAAAGCTTTGTAAAACACTTGATCTCTTCATATAAAGGTCAAGTGTTTCAAGAAAAGAAAAGTAATCTCATCCTGTAATAAGTTAGTGATCCACAAAGCTTGCCTTTAGTTGTTTCCCCTACCCTTGGGGGGAAACTGGTGTTTTTTGTGTTTTCTTGTTTTTCGGGGTTGTTTCCCACTTCGTTGAGTTATTTTAATTTCTCATGCATAAACAAGATTAAAACTTACTCACATCACTTAAATCAAAGTCTTAAAAAACTTTTGCAAGTTTTAGGTTTGCTTTCTTTAGTTTCAATTTTGCAAGTATATTGGAATAAACCCCAGCTATTCAAATCTGAGTATGCAAGCCCGCTGTCACGCTTTAAGTGCTTCGGTGACCCAGAAAAGTTTCGAATAGTGCATGCTAGTATAATTAGGACAAGCTCTGAGTTGTGTTATTCATCTAAGACCTCTACCCTGGGTGGAGTGTGTTAAGTCAGGGGGAAACTTTGAGATCTAGGTTTTCTCCTTGTTGGACCTACAACACATCCGGTCGGTAAGTCTATAAGATTGGCGAATAACGAACGAAGAGGCCACATTCACATTTGCACACAAAGAGTGGGGACCCCGACTTCAATCCCCACTTCATGGTCTCAAAACTTTTTTAATAACACCAAATCCCTTAATTAAAACACTCGAGATAAAATTAACGCGGCATTTTCATCACATCACACTTTACTGCTTTATGTTTGGCACTGGTCTTTAAAGTTTATCTCTATATTGTTTAGTAAGTGCAAATGCTTGTCTTTATTTGATAATTCATAAAGCTCATGGTTGATGATGCAGGCAATATCCTTTTTGGTTAAATATCATGTGGTGCTAAATTTATCCTGTGATGAAAAGTTTTATTTCAAGCAATAAACTCCTAGAATAAGGTTTTCTTTCTTGCTTAGTTTAGAAAGCCTTAGTTTTATTTTTGTAGGGACTGCCCACCTTGGCTTCGCTAGGAGTTGGCCTAGACGGAGGAGTCGAGGATCAGGTGACAACACCTTGACTCGAGACTTGCCCCCAAGGACACACCAAGTGGATTGAAGGTTTCTTCCACGATAACCCAGGTGTGTATTAGGACGACAACAACCACTACTAACTTGCTTTACAAATTGACACAAGAAACTTACAACTCAAAAGAGCATTCAAACATCCAGGGGTGGACACTCCCTTGAGCTTCCTGCCCCTCTCCAAAGTGAAGGGGGATTAATTCCTTGATTTCCATGGGGTCTCTATTCTGGCAGTGTTTTTTCCTCCATTAAACCTTCTTGCAATGAATTCTTCGAGCCGACGTTGTTCGAGGTGAGAAAGAGGGATCCCATACGTGAAGAGACAATTAGAGAACAAAGCTTGTTACATTGAACTTCCAGAGAATCAATCCGTTGCTTTTGGAAGAGAATGAGAGTCATAATGTTTGTGTTTTGCGTAGCACTGGCCCATTCTAACTCTGCGATTTTAGAGGATATTAGCATGAGAGGTCTATTGTTGGCATGGGTGATTTCTTCGTGCCTGTGGAGGATTTTGTGGACCTCTTTCAACTCTAAATTATCCATGACTGTACTTGAAATACCTTTCACAATGAAACTGAAATGAAAAGTTCCAGACCAAACAAACCCCAAACAACAATTCCTATTGCCAATCCTTTGACAAGCTAAAGGAAGCAATAGATCTTTGTTCGGACTATTCCTTTCTAAGACTTGAAAAATATTAGAAGTAACAGGCACCAAAACTATGAGCCAAGGAACCAAGGCTTGCTTGGTCGAAACGAGAGAAATTACTTGCATTGAGGATCTGGTGCGAGCTGAAGCCACCTCCCACAAACGTTTTTGCACGGTTCCTCCAAGAAGAATGCTATTCCCACAACAAAATTTCATAAAGACCACTAAAACATGACCAGACTTGCTACCAATTCTACCATTTCTCAAAACACAAGCTAAAT
The DNA here is from genome assembly GCA_009831015.1 of Picea engelmannii. Lineage (NCBI taxonomy): Eukaryota > Viridiplantae > Streptophyta > Pinopsida > Pinales > Pinaceae > Picea > Picea engelmannii. Next base: position 7,784 of record ML818757.1, on the reverse strand, counting down.
TGACCGAGGAGAAAATCCAGATGATCCACATCTTCTTCATTGTCCCATTTATCAAAGGGAAATGCTTTTCTTTGCATTTAATTGACTTGAGCGAGCCCAGGTGAACCAAATGTGGAAGTTGCGGAGGCCACATGCAATCCATCCTAAACTTGCCTCCAACTGTTGATGCGTGTTGAATGTCTATTGATTTGGGTGCCATTCAATTAATTAAGGAATTGGGGTAAAACTTTTAACCTCGTTTTTTATTAAAGAACCAGAATCTAAGGATGAGGCCACCTTGGCACAATGGTCTGCTTCCCCATTCGGCTCCCTTTTAATGTGATAAAACAATACTTTATCAAAATAAGGGATAATTCTTTTGATGCTACGGATGAGTGAGCTTAATTTATTCCCCCTTGGCCTAGCTTGATCCATCACTGCTTTAATAACTAGCATGGAGTCTTTGAGCGCTATCAAGGTTCTAATACTTCTTCCTTGGCAATGATGAGACCTCGATGCTGACTCGCTTACGTGCATCCTTCCTAACATTGGGGTGTTGATGACCTAGGGTTCATCCAAAGTTAGCCAACAAAACCGAAAGGCGTCGACATATCACTCTTCAATCGAGGACCGAAGAAGGTCTCACCCAGACACCATGAGAATCACAGAGATCATCTGGTCTTGTGTAGGATATGAAGGGATAAAGTAAACAAGGAAGCCACTCGGACTATCATTCATTCATTCAATCATAATCCATTAACAGACTAACAACATAAACCATTAACGCAATCATCCATGAAAATCAGAACAGACACATCAAGTAACAGAGAGAATTGCTACTTTATGTTATTTCCATTAAACATCAGAATGCATACATCAACAAATCTGTATTACAAAGGGAATCTCTCTCTGTGCTCTGATCCATTCTACAATTCTTACATTACAATGCGCCATGCATTCTCTATCCATACTCTACATTACTGAACTGACTCCTTTACAAACTCTAAATAAGACTTTTCCAAACTCATACAAAACTATTACAAAACTCGGAACATGGCTTATACAAAACTAGAATTGCCTCCTTGCAAACCTTAGATAAACTCTTATTTTTTCTCTTCTCTTCTCTGAAAAACTTCCTTGTTCTCTTTTCTTTCTTCTCTTCTTTCTGCTCTGGCACTCTGTCACTTTCTTCTTTACTCCACTTTCTCTAGTGATTGCCAATTTCGCACACTTCTATTGTTCGCATGCAACCCATGTAATCTCCTTGGAGCGTGGCAATCCGAATGAACTTGCCAGCTCATCCATCATTTGTCCCATGATCTCGTGTTGTCTTGGTTCATTATTCGGGAAGATTCCTGAAGATCTTCTTCTGACTTGGCGTGCATGCAATATCTTTTCAATCTTTAGCGTGTAGTGTAAAACTCAATTAGCGCGCACGCCTTATCCATCCATCGTACAGTTGTTGATGTGTGCGTGCAAAACTGATGTGCACGCAAGGCTGATTTGTGCACGCGCGCAACCTACCCAAAACCTTGGGTGTCAACATGCCCCCAACACTATTATTTGGCTCCTCTTTGAGCCAATGGCACTGTTCATGGTGTGACTTTTGGGTGGAATTGATACTTTACTGAAGCAGACTGATTGGTATATTTGTGCAAGGCTTGAGTAAGAGAAAATCATCGAACAATTATGACAAAAACATCAAACCGGGTTGTGGGAGTAAGAGAAAATCATATGTCAAGGCTGTAGTTGCAGCCCGACCCAAAACCTAGAATGAGTTGAACAATCCCCAAGGTAGGAGGTGGCTTTGGGTTTCATTAATCCGGGCTCTCAAACTCTTTGTTTCTGAACTCTTTCTAGATGGGTGAGTGAGAGATATTTTGCAACCTTCCCTTCAATAATTCGAGCTCGAACCAAGCCAAGTTATACAGCTAGAACTTGGCCCAGTTACTCAATGACCTACGAGAAGTTGGTCCCGAGTGAAGGCTCCATCAGCTCGGACTGTTGTCATCTTCCTGTATTGTTAAGCTAGGGGTAATGGGAGGAAGACGCGGACTTCGACTACTGGTGGAGGGGGCAACTCGATGAGTCGAGCTAACGACATTAATAAAGGGGATCATCCATGGTGACAAGCTCACCAACTCTCGGCCAAGATAGCTGGTGTATCGTCGCAGCTTCGAAGCACAGTTCAAGGAACTGTGTGGCGATTGACTGCATGTCATTGGTGAATAGGTGGTTGGGGTCCCTTCCCAGTAGTTGTACTCGAAACAACAACCGTCGTGAGAAAGAAATCGTCGAATTTTGGGTTGTCTGCGTGGACTAAGAGTTGTATGTAACCATCTGTTTGTTGAAAACGACCATGGCTCAGGAACTTCATTGGGGAACTAGAATTCGAGACTTAACCGGAACTGTTGGTTAAAGCACTATAGGGACTCTATTTGCGGAGAAATGGATCATCCCTCCGACTAAATAGTTGTTGGTGGGGTGTATAAATAGTTAGGGTGAAAACCGAGAATGTGCCATGAAATTGCTAGTGGTTGACTGACGCTAATCTCCAGGAGAGCAGTATTGCCCCGTTGTAGATTCCCATGGGGTGGTTGATAACATAACCGATTCGTTGTACTGATGATGTGCCTTTTGGAATATGGCATCATAATTGACTGCGTACCCCAACCTTGTGTGATTTGGCCGAATTATATTACTTGAGCCTTCAGTGTTTTGTAGCTCCATGCAGGTCTTGTTGTTCCCATGCAAGCTTCCTTGTCTTGTCCAATACGTTGTACACTGCTAATAACTTCACCCGCGAATGGAAATCTTGGGAATTTGCAGACCTGTCAACCTGTCCTGTTCACCTGTGTGACCGGAATGTGCCTTGTGCTGCTAAAAAAAATTTCACTTATGTCGATCCTGTACCTGTCCATCTACCTCCTATGCTACCCTATGCCTATGCTACACTAACTCCTTCATTGTTTGAATTCTTCAAAGTGCATTTGATCCCTATGGGCCATGATACGCCTTTAATGGACTGCCATTGACAAGTCCTTTGAGTGGCTAACTTTGCTGCTCCGGCCTCACTGATGTATACTAGGCAAAATGGGCCCAACCAACGCATGCGTAATTTGCTAGGGTGTTTGAGAAATTTGCTATTGTATAACAACACTGGAGAGCCTGGCTGCAAAGTTTTGTGGTGGATGTTGCAGTCGTGCCATGCTTTCTGTCTTTGCTTCTCGACCACTTGGCTAAATCCCGCCATAAGACTATCCTCTTCCAACTCGATGAGATCATCTAACCGTTGCTGAAGTGACTGTTCATTAGACATCTAGGTGACTACGACAATGTGCAAACTCAGAACAATGAACTCTAGCGGCATGACGACATCCTTTCCATAGACCAACCTAAAGGGGGTATGCTTACTCAACCTCTTACAGGTTGTTCTATAGGCCCATAGTACCATGGGAATACGCTAATCCCAGTCACCACATTGCACATTACAAACTTTGGTTAGGGCATGCTCTAAAATTTTATTGAATGCTTCAACTGTACCATTATTTTGTGAGTGATAGGGGGTGCTCTTCTGGTGATGGATCATGAACTTTTGAGTGAGCTCGCAGATAGTATCGTTCGAAAAGTGTGTGCCTTGATCGCTCATCAACACCCTTCAGGCAACCAAACCTTGTAATCACATTCTCAAATATGAAGCGCACAGTCCTTTCTGAAGTACAATCCTTGACAGGCATCGCTTCTGACCATCGTGTCAAATACTCTGTGGCCGTGATATTGTAGTGCGCACCTGTTTGGCGTGTCGAATGACTAATTGGTCCCACGAAATCGATGGCCCACTTGTCAAACAACTTCAATGTTGTAATGGGAAACAAAGGTAATTCATCTTTGCGACGGGGCTTTTCGATGCGCTGGCAGACGTTGCACCATTTACAATATTCCTTGGCATTTGCAAATACTGACCACCACCATAAACCTATGCGCAACACCCTATGCGTCGTGGCTTTGTCGGCGTTGTGACCTCTTGTAATGCCCTCATGAGCCTAGTATAAAATCAAGTCTTGTTCATGGTCTAAAACAAACCAGTGCAAAATTCCGTCGACACCAAGCTTGTATAATTGTCCAGTGATTAACTGATAGTCTGCACTACGGGTCACCAGTTGGCGACGTTGTGTCTGTGTATAATCAACCGATGCTTGTCCTGTAGTGAGAAATTCGATGATCTCGACAAGTTGATCTGGAACTACCTCTCTCTAAAGAGTTGTACATCAGGAATTTCATTGTCCATGCTACGACCTGCTTCCCCAGACTCGATCCTTGACAGGTGGTCCGGGCCTACATTGTGTTTTCCTGGCTTTTCGAACTCTTGGCACTGTTATTGCTCAGTTTGTAGTTTGGATTAAGTGGCTTAAAGGTAAGGGTCAAACTGGCGTAACAGGAGCTTCCCCACCCACTGTTACCTCGATGGGGGGATCTTTCTATTTAGGGTGGCTAAACCCAAGGGAGACGTCCCTGGCAATCTGGGGTTTTGAAAGGCAAAGGTTTTAAAGGATCAAGGTAAGTTTTCCCTTCCACAGATTACCGCCAAGAAGATAGTCAAAAAGAAAATATACCACAGAGAAGGCACCTGTTTGCGAGACAAGGCAACAATAACACTAATACATGCAACAGTGGTTAATACTTCTTTAATCAATGACTATCTATATTATATATGAGCACATACAACAGTAATTATTGACGAAGTCAATGATTGCAATAAAGACTATGGCTTATAATATTACTTCTCAATAAATACAAAATGATATAGCATTCAATAGAGATGATTAATCCTTGAATTAACACAATGCATCAAATATCATTAAATGCTCATATATGACAGGAGTGCTGCGTCACTATGCTAAAGGTGACGTCAGCTTTTTCTAGGGTTAGAATTATAGACAAAGAGATCAACGTTTTGCAAATAGGCCAATGGAATTTATCAACACATCAATGTATATCATTAGATGACTAAGCCACAACATTTTCTATCAACCAAGAGTTCAAACAAGGCATGACGTCATCATCATTTTTAGGGTTAGTAGACGTTAGGGTTAGTTAGGGTTTCAAATTTAAGAGTTCTGAAAGAGTTGTTTTGGCACCACAAGCTCAACGTTTGAGAGATAGACTAGTGCCTTAGGGTATTATGGAGTCAGAAACAAGGGCAAGGTCTCGGGAAGATCTAAATCTAAAGACAAGAGAGTTAGGCTCTATGGTGCTGCAATGGCAGGGCCCTAGAGTCAAAACCCTAAGGGGAGGAGGCTCATTCCGATGTTGCTTAAGCAAGGCCTCATGCTCCTCTCTCTTTCCTTAAATATCCTTGGCAAAACGGCTAGCTTCAAAACATAAATCTAAGGGTGAAAAGTGTTGCAAGAGCAAGGCCCTTCAAACCCTAAAAGGCAAAACCCTAGGTGTAGATTTAACTAGGCCTAGGACGTCTTCTTTCTTCAACTTATGTTTGAAAGCTAACTCATAAAAAGGGGAGCTAGTGTGGCAACAGCTAGGCTATATCCTCCTTAGTCAATGGCTAAAACAAGTTCTCAATCATGGGGACATGTAGCAAGGACCTACTTGTGTGCTTGCTACCTAGGGTTTCAAGATTAAGCAATATAATATCAATGTAATAACAAATGCAAGATATTTAACCAACAACCATTCAATTAAGAAGTTTTGCATGAGAAATACACTTACAAATCATGAAGAGAGCTTATCAAACCCTAGTTGTAAACCTTCCAATGAAAGAAAACACCATACCATGCCAAGAACAATCCTCCACAAGAGTTGCGCCTCACTTCCAAGAGCAAAAATCCCAAGACAAAAGACTAAAAATGATCTCTCACAAGAGAGTGAGTTATCTTATGTGAAAATGAGAGGCAACGTCCTCTATTTATATCATCCAAATGACCTTTAATTTTAAAATTAGGTCATTAAAACAGCCGACAAGGCTGACATTCAAAATTTAGACTGTTTTGACATTAAATGCTAGAAAATGTCATAATATGAGCTAAAAAGGAGACGTCAAGCCCCTTTGAGGGAGACGTTGGCCCTTTTTGGGCAGGCTCAACATCCAGAAAGCAGAACGTTGGCCCTTCTAGGGCTCCTGCAAGATGCCACACGTGCCAAATGATCCCAGCACACTGCCACATGCTCCAGAAAATGTCCAGCCGCCTCAGGTGACGTCCTATCCATCAAAATCAATCGTCCCATCTGCAGTGGGTGATCCCCCCTAGGTCGGGCTTTGCCAAAGTATCCTGGGTAGGGACGTCCTTCTTCTTTCTTTTGCAATGGCTCATCACAACGTTGTCCTGTCTCTGCCATCCCAACAACCATCTGATGGGCTCTTCAGCCCCATGGAGGTCCGAGCTAATCATATCCCCATGTGTACCGGTCCTCTGGCACCTGTCCGTCGGGTATGGTTCTACACATCAAAAACTACGCCCTCCATGGGCTCATCAGTCCTCGGGATCATAGCAATGTCAATCAAACTTCATCATTAAATTTATCAAATACATGTATGAAATCCCTAACATATCATCTAAGAGCTCAAAGACATTACACATATCTACTATACAAAGCTGAAGAAACCAACAGAATAACCTATTGTGCTAATACCCACAAGAAAAGGAAAGTTTCCTCAGAGGATCATTCAAGCCATGTATACGAAGTGGTATGGTCTAGGGATGTCCAATCATAGTAAGACCAGGGGTAGGTGTTGTCCGTGGGTGCCTCTGTAGGAGGTGAGCTCTATCCGTCACGGATGCACTTTTTCCAACCCCCTTTATTGCCTTTATTTTTCATTTATTGCTTTTCTTTCCTTTTTACTTCAAGGTCTGACTAGAGGACACTGCCTTGGCGTGGTGACCAGAGCTGACAGTGTTACCCACTGGTATCTTCGCAGAAATGATAAGGCTGGCTCGTGATGAGACCCCCTTTCCCTTGGCCATGCAACCAAAGGTCACTGCCCTGGCGTGGTGACCAGATAATGGCAGTGTCATACTGCTGGATACCTATGAACATAATGGGTCGGCTCGTGATGAGACCTCCCATCCTCTTGGTTAGGTCTTGTTTTATTGTTTTTCTTAGGGTCCCTTTAGTTTCTTATCGAGAGGCCTTTTATTGCCTTCTCGGGGATCCCTGGGTGAAGCATCTCTAGGTTTCATTTCTTATGGATTTTATCTTTTACCAGCTGCGTTTACCCCCTGGGCCTTTAGCCCCTTCTTCCAACAGGACAAATTGTAACCCAAAAGGTCATCCTAATGGCCGGACTAGGGGAATGGGATAGATGTACGAGAGATAAGATGTAAAATGATAGAATGGTGGGAGCGGACGATGGCTCTGCAAATCCCCCCTGGTGGCTAACCAAAACCCATGAATACAAGCTTGCTAAGTCACCCTGTTAATCACCCCAACAATGGTCAAGAGGATTAGTGTAAGATCCAAGCAGTTATCAGAAATTTAAGGAACCTAATGCATATATAAGAAGGTTATAACGATCAAACATGACACATACCATGGTACCTTGGACCAATTACTTCATGGAGCAAGAGTCTTCTCTGATGCAAGTCCAAGACGATGGTGATGGAAGCCGCTGCTGCTAAGAGGACAAGTCTGGCGAAGAGGAAGAAGGATGGGCCTTCCAGGTCCATGCTCAGGTCAATCCTTCTCTCAGTACTTCATGTCTAGGACCTGTGGGCCTCGAGACATGATCTCCTAGTTATCCCTAGATATTGGGGATAACAGGAACAACAAAAGCCATCGACATTTTCTCC
>ML818756.1:81047-98453 GCA_009831015.1 Picea engelmannii | reverse complement strand
GATTATGGTTGAGTTTTAAACTTGCATGAATAATTTAACCATTTGAGAATTTTAATGAAAGAATGAGGAAAAGAAGAGGATTATATCAGTCAAATACACATATGCAGATCTGAAAACAATAATGAACAACAAACCATAAGAACACAGGTTGATAACGGAGTTCGGCACAAGGTTTGCCTATGTCTCCGAGCCTTTTTCCTTGTGGGGGAGGCTTCTTTATTTCTGCTCAAGTGCTCAAAATTACATCTCAGCAATGCCAAAAGGCTACAAGACTGATCTGGTCTTATTGTCCCAGATCTCAAGAACCCAATGAAAGAAACGACATGCAAATCTGATGCTCCAAGCTCCCAGAAACGATCCGACAACGTTTCCACCTCAAAGGCTTCCCTGCAACAAACTGACTTTGGCTTGGCTTTCCAACAGCATAACTCTGCAAAAATGGCTGTCCCTTGGCCTCAAACAGGCCTGGTTTATATAGCCAAGGAGTTGGTTTCTCATCCCCAACTTCCTCCAAGAATCTGGCCTCCAAAAAAGCCCAATATCCCCCAAAAATGGAGAAAATCAGCTAAAAATAGCTTCAATTAATTAAAATAAACCAAATTAGCATGAAAAACCCACTTTGGCACATAAATAGGCGCTAGGCCCCCAAAGGTAGGGCGCGGCCCCCTTTACATGGTCACATTATTGGGCATGTGGCCACGCGCCATAGCACGGGCCACCCCATTCACCAGCTCCCGGTCCTAGATTCTTGGTCACGTGGCATTAAACATAGGACCGACGCTAACGGTTTAACAAATCCCGCACTGTTTAATGTATAACCCCCGGGTTTTATGGGTCCCGGTCTCGTGGCATGGTAATATGGCCACGGGCCATAACAAATAAAACTACCCGCATATAAAGTGATAAGCCCCGTCGACATAGCTCCTGGTTCCCAATGTATCGATCATATGGTTGCCGACTGTTGTAACCGCCTGTATATTTCGTTGTATACTCCAGCCCGGGGTCATGTGTTATGGTCCTGTGGTATGGCCGAGGGCTGGGGCTAAGCCCCGGCCCTTTACGCCGCGGTTTGAAACGACCAACAAACTTATATACAATATTTCCCGTTCCAATAACAAGTCCGACCACGGGGTATGTTGGTTAGCCCGAATGTGTTAATCCGTAGCTCCCGGGAGGTCGCGGGGTCGACCTCGGTGAACGCCAAACCAAAACTTTGTAAACCAAAATAAACAGCCAATCCAACAGCGCCACGTGGCACCCTGTGAGTGGGCCACGTGGCGTTTTTACCCAATCGGATAATGCCACGTGTCAACGCCTGATTGGCCCACGTGTGTTTCCACGTCATCTCTGCTGTGTCAGCATAACCCAATCAAACTGTGCCACGTCATCCTACCACGTGTCACCCTGTGAGTGGTGACACGTGTCACCTCGATATTGGCCGAACCGTATGCCCAAACGTCCATTTCTACCTGCCACATGTCACCCTCTGATGCTGCCACGTGTCACCTGTACGGACCACCACGTGTCGTCTTCTGGAGCCACCACGTGTCCTGTACGGACATGCCACATCATCACTGTACGGCCTGCCACGTGTCAATACGGCCTGCCCAGTCAGCTTCCAAATTTTGCCTGTTTGACTTTTCGGACAGAACGCGATATCTTCTCCATACGGGCTCCGTTTGACATAAAAATTATACCACCGGAATCAGGAAGACGAGCCAGAGGCAATGGCACATGTTTCGTCGCATTCCGAGCACTTTCATTTTTGAGCATTTTTCAAGCCCTATCAGGCTTCTGGATCATTTTCAGATCAAGGATTATGGAAGGGGATAAGGATTATGGAAACTATGGAAAGAATTCTTTCTCATCGTATTCCCAAGCATTTCCAAAAAATGCCCAATCATCCATTGGACCCCTTCGGTTCCATCGATGCTCCCGCAACATCTCTTTCCGCTTTTCCCACCAGACCCAGTATTTGTCGCTTCCATGAGGACCCCCTTCAGGCGGAAGATTTGATCCATGAGGACCCCCTTCAGGCGGAAGATTTGAGGATACCCCTATATTATTCGGGTCAGGTTGGCCCAATTTCGGGGCCTCCTCAACGTAGGAGGAAATGGTTGGTATAGCAGTGGGGCGGTTTCTACTCTCTCCCCGAAAGGTTTTAATAGCAGCTTGTTTCAACCCAATCTTTTGCCTGCTGGCCAAGCTTCGGGCAGCTACCTCTTCGGAACTTACACCCCAATAAACGAGTGGATACTCTTTGTCCTTCTCCGCCATCACCAGGGAACACAGGCGATGGAAGCTTTTCAGCTTGGTGATGCCAATCTTCCCCACTTCTTTCTTGTGGCTCACAAACCCATTGATCACCTGCTTATTGAGCTCCAAGCCCTCCAAGCCAAGAAGCAATTCCAAAGAAAATCCCTCCTTCGACTCCTTCTGGGTCAGAATAATTCGATATCCTACGCCGACCTTTTGGATTATATCCTTGAGGAAGAAACATAAATCGACATAATCCATCATAGAGGAGGGGAGCTCTATGAAATAGCAAAGCCTGACTTCGGACAAAGAGGAACAAGTGTGATATGAAGACTTTAGAATCATATATGACACATTTCTCTCAATTCTCCGTGAGCCACTTCTTTCTCTGAAATAGGATATATAAGTGATTTTCTTCTTCCTCCCCAGTAAGTCAGTGTCACACCACTGGGATACTTCGAATAAACTGGGGTACATATGGGATACACTGGTGCTAAAACCTCTTCCCGAAATCTCTTCCAAACTGTTGGGGTCATTGCGGGGCTTCCCCCTTTGTTGGTGTGGAACCAGTTGGTTCCGTGGTTTGGGAATTCTGCTGATACTAGGTACTCCATCACGGCATGGGGAAATATGGGAAGTGAGGAAGATCAGGCATAACCGGAAGAATTGTGTGGAATAAGTGGATTTATCCAGTTGGGGCATCATTTCTCTGGTTCTATTTTTGTTTTTCCCTTTCCTATTTTAGATCTATCCAGAAATAGACTCTCGTACGAGTAGTCAAGGTATAGGGAGAAAGAAGATATAGGGCTTTGGGTGGTCGGTTCTTCATTTACCAATGGAAATCATGGGATATTGTCTCGAGATATGATGTATATGATATTATGCTTGCTACCAGGGCCAGGCGTTTTCACATTAAGGGTAGGCCTATTCATTTATCCTTTCATGGGGGAACCCGAAGGGATTGATGGGGAAGGGGGCCTATTTAGTTAGGTTCCATTTGGTTGGGGATTGGGGGTTCGGTCAGGCAAGAAGGAGCACGATCGGGATATTCTTCCTACCTATCAGTCTTAGGCAGATAATCAAAGGGCAAGGCACCGACATGCCTGGTTCTTCCATCATCCAATTCACTCAAATGAATCGTGCAGAGAAGCTGCTATTATATATGTAATTACGTATAATGAAGTAACTAGAGAGATAAGAGAAGACAACTCGAACGCACCAACTATTTCCCCCATTTCAGCACCCTCCCTAAAAGTCAAGGTCAAGGAGAAGGTCAAGGTCAGGAGAAGGTAATTGAGGGAAGAAAAGAGATGTACGGTAATCGACATCTATGGAGTTGTGTCTGTTGGAATAGTAGCCACTTATCTTCGATAGTGTAATTACATATATAATAATAGCATTGTCGAAGGATAATTCAGTGTCTTTTCTAGCTCTGCTCTCAACCTGAGACGAAAACCAAATCTAGTGATATGACGCGTATCTAATTAATTATTGGAAGAGCCCACTCAGAAGGTGCGTTTAGCTCCCTCATATAGGAAGAAAAATTACGTGTCTTGTTTAGTTCAAACGCCCGAAACAAAACCCTACATTGAGTGGGTCTCCCAAATAGACGACTGCTAGGTTCAATCGGCCTTGCTTTCCTTTTATCCTGCCCATTTCATGCATGCCCAGATTCATCCAGATGGGTTCCCAAACTCAGAATTTGATTAAGCGAAATCAATGTGCAAAAGCATTTCAGAACCTTCCCTCCAAGATCGTCTGGTTGTAGTTCCTAATTCGGGCAGTTCCGACGATCCAACTCATACTAGTGGTTCCTTTCTTGTGCCACCGACCTTCTTCCTCACATACTCAACTTCTATTCATGAAGTATGGATCCTAAATATAATATGAATATTCTAAGTGTTGACCCCCACCCATTCAATCTCATAAGTTAAGGCAGTGGTTCCTAAATCCAAGAGGGCAGTTCCAATGATTAAGTAATCCAAGACTGACTTGACTGTGAGTGTCCAACCAAACCAAAAGAGTAGTCCTGTAGGCTGGCTTCTTCAAAGGGAAATAGAATGAATGGTCTAAGTCATTCCCATGTGCTGACCCCCCATTCAATATCATAAGTTGTTCTGGCTTTCCTAAAGAAAAGAAGGCAGGTTCCACCGATCCAACGATCGATCCCACACCCACAACTGAGTTGTCCAACTGCGTAAAGGAGATGGGGAAATGAGAATCCGTGCCATGCCAGGTATTCTATAGTTGTACCTTACCTCCTAAGATTCATAAAGCAAGTATGATCCATCTCTTGGCAGTGCTGTATGATCCATCTCCTGGCAGTGCTGGCTGTCTTCATTCATCAATCATATCTAGGAGGTTAATCCTGGCCCAACAATAGAAGGCTAGTGGTACCAAAGTAATAATCTGTAATCAATTGTTATCGAAGGCCCGTCCAACAAGGCTTTCCTAAATGACCATCCATCATCCATCCCCGTTTCTGAAGTTCTGGCTTTTGTATGGAGGTAAGTGAGTTTTAGGTAACTAGGGATTGGGCAGTAACAAGCATAAGGGGTACTGATACATAGGTCGGTAACAAGCATAAAGGGAACTAAGATTTTCCCCTAGTGTTGGAGTTCATGAGTAAAGTGATCTAATTGCTTCCATTATTCCTTGCTCCATCATTTCTGAAGGCAAGAGCAATGGATATCGTCTCTGTGGCGAGGCTTTGCCGATTGAGAATAACAAGCTAGCTTACCCTGGGCTTCCCGACAAGTCCATAAAGAAAGTAAGACCATTGAGATTGAATGTTTTCTTACATGCTTGATAAGATTGCCATGCTTGATCGGTCTCCTCTAAACTCGCTTAAGAGCAATGTGGACCTTGCTTACATGCTTGATAAGACATGCTTTATAATTCAAAGATGTGATCCTCGGGTTGTCCTTTGCTTTCCTAAGAGACACATGGATACACATGATTTCCTATGAGCTTGAATGTAAGAATTGCTTAAGAGCTAACTTGTCTTCTCCTTGCTTGTCTTTGAACTTGATCTTCTCCTTCTCCTTATCAAGTAAGAAAGAAAGTAAGTGAAAGAGAGACGCTTGTTGTGTGTTTTCCCAAGGTTTGACCTTGTATAAGTTGGTTAGGGTAAGATCTCCTCGGCTTGACCTTGAATCTTTGTCTTCTCCTCTGAACTAGGTTACCTCGGGTTGTCCCTCGGCTTGTCCTTTCCTTACCTTAACAAGTATTACCTCTGAGCTAGGTTACCTTGGGCTTCCCGACAAGTAGCAATGTTGACTTGCACTCAATGGAATGGGCTTCCTAGCAAGTTGGTTGGCAAAGAATGTTTACCAAGGGAGTTGAGGGGAATAAATCTAGGTGATGCAGGTCCCCCTTTGTCCTTGTTCCTCTATCATTTCATAAATCAAGTAAGAGGGGAATGGGCACCTCGGGTTTTCCTAGGCAGGTCTGAACTAGCTCTCCTCGGGCTTCCTAGCAAGCAAGAAACAAAGTCAGACAAGCAAGGATAGATCCACCTCGGGCTTCCCGACAAGTCAGAAATAAAGTCATGTGGTTGACCATTGGCCATTCTCATTAAGAGAGGTTTGATCCTCGATCTTCCTACTTTCCATAAAGAAAGAAAGTCTGAGCTAGCTTACCTCGGGTTGTCCTAGGCAGGTCAGAAATCAAGTAAGACCATTGGAAGCATCTGTTGTGAGGCTTCGTCGATTGAGAAGACCACACTTATGAGCGCAGGGTTTCCCTCTTCCTATGGTCGAGTGAGCTTACGCTTCCTAAAGGTAACCCGAGCGAGATAAAACCTTGTTTTCTCCTTATCAAGAAAGAAATCAAGTAAGCAAAGGAAATCACTTACTTATAATCCTTAGCATAATTACGTATATAATAGCAGATCAGAGTTGGTTGAAAGATTGACTTCATAATGCATAATTACCTATATAAGAGTGAATCTATCGATTATTCATCTTCAACATCTCTTAGCTTCATCAATGAGGTAAGTCTGATCATGACTGCATGATTGATCGTGGAGTCCTGATCCATTATATATGAGCATACGCATGGGATTTTAGGAGATGTTATCGAGTCCTCCATAATTACATATATAAGTGAAAACTCACTCATCAAGTCATCCGGAAAGAAAAAGTCTCCTATATCCTACCTGGGAAGACCCATTGTGTCGATCTGTGTCGATTTTACCTTATGTCAGGTAAAGGAGATATTCTGAAATAGCGCAATTACATATATAATAGCGAATCTATCGATTATTCATCTTCTCTCTTTTCCCTATCAAATACCTGGAAGCTAAGAGATGTCATTGAAGCTCATCGAGTTATCCAAGGCCTAGTTATTAAGACCAAATGCATTCTATCATAATTACATATATAAGTGAAAACTCACTCATCAAGTCATCCAGCAAGAACAAGTCTCCTATATCCTGCCTGGGAAGACCCACTGATCTGTGTCAATCTTCCTACTCAATAATTCATATTGTCATGAATTGATCACGCTTCTACGTGAGTATCTACTCATTCTGGAATCTTAGGTGTCAAAGTGTTGAGTCTGAAAAGAAATAAATAACCCTCATGCTTGTCTTTTCCAATCCCGTTGCCATTGTATCTCCTTTCTCTCCGCACACCAAATCACCCTCCTTGCCCTCCTACTGTCAAGCAAGGGGAACCTTAAGATTCATTCCTATTAGACATACAGGTTCCGCCACATTGAGCAGGAAACCGCTATACCTTTGCCTTAAACTCACATTCCGTGATTCACTCACTCCAGCAGAAGTTATGCATGTAATAACTGAACTAAACCTAGGAATTGAGACGATCATCGTGGGTGTGACAAGTGCACCTAATCCAAACCAATCCAATACGGCTATGAAATCCCCGTATCTGGTTGGCCTGAAAAATCCCTTATATACAAACAAATATCTCAACCCCCTTCTAAAGAAGGAGCTTTTGCCGCTCATTGTGGAGGAACCTCAGATCATCAAACGCCGTGGGTGGAATGCTGTGTGCGCCATGTTCCCTGAGAGAGACAGTCATATTCTCCTTTGGGGGATCTCCTCCGAGGAGTTTATTGCTCCTCAGTACGCGAGCTCAAAAAAAGTAAGCCTTTACATAGCTAAAGTGATCATCAATCATGCTGGTCACCGGGGCAGTATCTCACAGCATTCCCCAACTGCAGATGTAGCAACAAGCTCCAATATACCGAAGGAGATATATAATATACCTAAGGAAAAAGAGAATCCCTCGGAGGAACGAAGTAGCTTTCCCACAACGGGGAAGGAGATTATCTATTATTCGAAGGATATTATCTATCCACCTGTTCTACCACACTTTCACTTACTGCCTTCACCCTAGGATATGGAGTTATGTCCAACCCTTTGATTCAACCAGGAATAATCTCAGTAGGGGAAGCTTCTATTAAACCTTTACCCTTATTCCCTTGGTACCACACAACCCACCGRAAGACCTAGACYTGCCCTAGACACTTGATGAATTAATCCCTTTGTGCTTGGAKCGGGTACTGCCCTTTATGGACGGGATCCACCAACCCCTGACTTGATTATTCCCTTCACCCTAGGAGAGGAGATGGAGTGATGCCCTACCCATGAACTTCTCTTATCAGCACTGGATGGATCAACCTTACCTTTACTTATGCCTTCACCTCACCTTATTGAGTGTTGCTTGCACCCAACAACACTTTATTCCGCTAGGAATCGGGGGTATCAACACTATAATATTTACTCTTTACCCTAACTTGCCTTATGAATTCTTCTTGGTACCATGTATTACCTTCTGGTCCAGCCTAGCCTTTACTCTTCTTCAATTAGAATAACCTACTACAAGGAATAGACCTACCCACCTTGAAGACCTAGGCCTGTTAACCCTAGACCACTTTCATGAATACTTAGGAGGTACAACTATAAACAGACTCGGGATCAGATGACCTTTACTTACTATTGCCTTCAACCTAGTCGATGGAATTATTCCCAACAACACTTAATTAAGCCAGGAATACGAGGAAGGGTAGCCTACTATTAACAACAACCCCCTACCTTGGTTACACACAACCTCTTTACCCACCTAAATAGATAGACCTCCCCATACACTTAATTAATAGCTTAGTGCTCGGGTACTTATATATTCTGGATGGGATAACTAGCTTACCCTTACTTTCTTACTCCCTTCACCTTAGTTTATGGAGTGCTCCTTCTTTTTCTATTGCTTCAAAAAGCTGGGGCTATCAGGTGAGGCAGGCTTAGGTGAGGAAGGCTCAAGTGGAGACCGCAATAACATATGTATTTTCTAGAATAACAGATTTGGTTCAAGGAACCTTCATTTGAGGTGAATAACTTTAATGCATCAGGGCCTGGTTTAACTGTTTAACTACAGAGGGCTAACCATTGTCAGATGGGGACTAAACAAAGCTTTATTTATTGATTGATTCGTTTCACAGATTTTTAGTGATCAGGTACTTACACCAATCCTCATTCATCAATCCTCATTTGAGTGAACCAATGTATACTTTTGCTAACATCCTCTAGCATCAAGGGTTGACTCACCTCGTGATAATTTCTATACCAAGCTGGATCATAAGGTTGGACCTTTTAAGGAAGGCTCAGATAAGGTAGATTCGGGTGAGGCAGGACCCCTAGGGCAGACTCAGGTAAGTCAAGACCCTAAGGCGCATACTCAGGTAGGACAGACTCTAGTGAGGTAGACTCAGGTCAGGCAGGAACCTAAGGCGCATATTCAGGTTAAAACACTGGGGGCTGTAAGGCAGGCTCTAGTGAGGTGAGGCAGGTGGGAACTGAAAGAACATATATGATTACTTGCTGGCTGATATTGACCTAACCACTTTCCTTCAAGGGTGATCAGCTGGTACTGACCTAACTGTGAGAATTCATAAGCGTGCATAAGGGGAACAATTGCACCTTCCTTTTTCTTCATGGACGTCAAAAGGTAAGGACCTTTACACCTATCCTATTTAGTAAGGTAAGGACCCATTGCACCTATCTTCCTTTCGCATCTATCTTCTTTTTGAAGTGTAAGGTTAGGATCCAATTGCGACGCCTACCTTTTTTCGTAAGAAGCGTAAGGTAAGGAAGGACCAACTACACCTTCCCTTTTAAGTGCAGGATAAGGATCGATTGTACCCTCAATGGCCGGCTAATTGGTCAGTCACTATAAGACATCATCGTCAGATGAGTAGGCTAGTTAACCGGTCAATAACTATAAGCACTATAAGATACTGTAAGATGAGTATTGTTACCACACGCATATCTTTTTCTTTTAGTTGTTTATGATAAGACAACTGCTTTGTGATACAGCTTCGGGTTAGACAGTTTCATGATACAGCTTTGGGATAAGACAACTCTGGGGTCATATAAATAGGTAGGTTGAGGACCATTACTACTGCTGAAATACTTTATTATTGATTGATTGGACTATGAAACATCTTATTGGTTGGCCCCAAAAAAACATGTTCCTCCGGTAGGCACTTCAACGTGAAAATGCTTGAAACCCACTCAAGTAGAACGAGGTAAGTAAGTACGCGAGATCAGGTTGGGCGAGATTGGAAGTGGGACGAGACCAGGAAAGAGGGCGTGAGACAGGCATACTTTCTTATTGGTCGGCCTAATCAAAATATGTATCGAGAATAGGTAGCACTATAACGCATGAAGAAGGGCGAGACCAGGTCGGCAGGAATAAGGGAATAAGGGGGGGAGAATGGAAATACGATGCAACTTTCCTTGAGCTTGCCTGACTGACACGGGGAAACTTAGATTGTAGGTAGTTTAATGACAGGCATATTTTATTATTGCCTTACCATGTTTGTTTTTCCCTACTTACCTACCGTATTTTTTCTTCCCTACTTTCTTGTCATATTCATTGTTCCTTACTGCTTTGTTATATTCGTGTAATTCCTAACTGCCTTAGCATATTCGATTACCATATTTCCATATTGGTTCTTCCTTACTCCTTCCCTTACTATATTCGTTATTTATTATTGTTGCTTTTTTAGATTCGTGTACATATTCGGATACTTATTTGGATTACTGTATTATTATATTCGGATTACTGCCTTACTATATTCGTTTCATATTCGTTTACATTTCTTATTATTTCCTTACCATATTCCTTCTCTCTTGCTGCTGCTTTATCATATTTAATTTAGGGTAAGCGCTATAACGTATTGATTTATATAGTGAGGAGCCTGTTCCTTACTTGAACTGCTTGTCTGGCTGGATAGGAGGATCATTGTATAGCTTGCTTGGGATGGATCGCTGGGGTGGGATCAACTTTGAAATGGGGGACTTACCCTTCTGGCTAGCCATTTTAGGGGAATAAATATGAGGCGCAACGTATTGAAAGCTAGGCATTATTACATATATAATACCAGCATTTTTTAAGGGACCTTTTAGTTATGGCAAGGTCGAAGAACTACTGGTAAAGACAGTCTTGTGCTTAAAGGATCATGTTTTCTCATCCAAGAAATCACTCGCTCGATTTTTTCCCCCAAAAAACACCAATTGAAAAGCTGCTTCTATACAACCTATCCCCCATGAGGAGCCGCTACTTTACCTATCCATCATCCAGGTACCCTCCCGTAGCTTTTTACTCACACCCCATACAGCCAGACACAGAGACAGACAGATTGGGCGAAGCAAGGAATAACATTTTGTGGGGAAGAATGAATCCCGCCTTCCAGCCAAAGAAGAGTGGGTCAGTCATTTTAAAGCTTGATCTGCATCTAATATTGCATCTCGAACGGGCCTCCTTACTGCCCATGCCTTTGCTACCTCTCTCTTTCTTGCTTGCTTTATGAGCGGTTATTTTATTTAGGAAAAATGGAAATTTAAGTATACTTAGCGGGATACCTTTTTTTTACGAAAGGGAGGTTCTATTGCCTTATACATACCCATATAATTCATTTTTACAATTTAGGAATAGTGGGCTTTAGCACTGGATTCTATTTGGCTTGCTACTGGTTGCTTTATCCCTTACTGGGTTGTAAGGACAGATGAACAACCTTTCTTATCCCGTACCGCAGTGTAACAACCAACCCTTTCACTTTAGGCCCGGGGAGCACCCGAAACCTTTACCCCAGTACAGTCCACTTTAGTAGCTTCTTCAATAAACCCTATTAGTAGTAGGGTTTTGACCGATTACCTCACCGCTGATGGAAGACACAGAAACATGAGAAAGGAACACCTGCTAAGCAAAGAGTTTCCGCTTTACCTCTCCCCCATCCAGCGAAAGGAGCTTACTGCTTCCAGCCTACAGGGAGAATACTCTGTCTACCCAAACAGACATTTGTAATCACTTGAACAAGTGCTCACCACTTGCCCACCTGACACAGCAACTCAGTAGTGCTTATCACTCATACACCAGAGAAGTACAGTCTTCTTGCGCTTATCAAAAGACAGTCTGGTGCTTAAAAGGAAATGGGGGTTCATCCAATATATTTTTTTATCTTCCTAAAAAAGCAATTTATTGACAAGATGCCTCTCTCCAATCCATCAAGAAGAAGTGCGTTTCTGCTAGAAGTTTGTGTCCAGCAGATGTGTGCGTGTAGAGCTGTTGTCTCTTACCCATTTTAGTTAGTAGTTTTTTCCTTTACGTATACTCCATTAGGATTTTGTATAAATACTTTTAACCCAGTACACTTTACTTCCTGCTTACCCTTTAGCGCCTGCCCACCCTACTTCCTTGCGAATGATGGCAACAGTAAGTGAGTTATAAAGTTAGAACCAATTATACCCAACCTCAACCTATGCTTACCCATGCATGCTTCTCCAAAGAAAGTATAGTGCTTCCCGATGAGTCGCTTGCTCACCCACACTAAAAAAAACATTCCTTCACCCCTAAGCGAAGAGGCTTTGCTTTACCTATACCCATCCATGAGTCAGAGCTTGCCCAATGAAGTAGCCTACTTCCTTTAGCTCCCCTAGTCACAGGTGGGAGCGTCCCCTAGTTGATGCCTATCCCTCATACATCGTTGTGAAAGTTGTGGCATACTGCCTATCCCCAATGAATTAGTAAGTCGTGGCGGCTTTACGTCTACCCTAGAACTAGTACAACAGAACTAGGGAACCAATACACTTTAGTTGCTCCACTATTTACCCAGATGCTTTCACCCAGGACACTTTAGGAGCTTATGATGTAGTGAACTAAACCAGAACTAGTGAACCAGATGCTTTGAGTAACAGCATAAACACTTGGATTTACACCTGGAATCGCATATAATTTAGTAACGGTATTTAGTAGCGGGATTTAGTGCTTGACTGCATCAACTAGCGGCTATCATCGCTTGTCTCTCCGTAACAGCTATGAGATAGATCGAGGGGTCGAGGGTTTAGGGCAGAGGGTAGAGTTGAGATGGAGGGTCGAGAGGTCGAGTTAGAGATCGAGGTATATTTCAATTTCGATAAAGAGTTTTAGTTAGAGGGCAGTTGAATTCATCTGGTGGACCACCTCTCTCGAAAGATGATGGCCATCAATCAAAATCTCTCTCTCCAGGCAAGCATGGGGGATATGTATGGCTGCTATGTGCTGTTGATGTAGAAACTTGTGTTTCGTATTGGTAATTGAGGTGGAGGTTCGAGGGTAGATAACATGGGGGCTTAGATAAGACCTAGCATTGGGACGTGAGATTCAAGTTGAAAGAAAGCTAAGCATTGACATCAACACTTGGATCGACATCA
This sequence comes from Picea engelmannii, assembly GCA_009831015.1. NCBI lineage: Eukaryota > Viridiplantae > Streptophyta > Pinopsida > Pinales > Pinaceae > Picea > Picea engelmannii. Next base: position 85,483 of record ML818756.1, on the reverse strand, counting down.
TTGAAATACAAGATCAACTCTTGGATAACCTCTTGGGATCAAGTGCAAGCATCAACCTCATGTATCGACAACATAGATACCAGAATGGAGTACCCAACATAGAGTAACCAGCAGTGACCAGTGGTATCTCCTCTTGGGATCAACTATCGACTATCAACATCAAGTGTATCAACTCTAGGATCGACAGCATTGAATACTCTTGTGAGATTAGGCCCCTCCCATTGGAGTATAGTAGCCCAGCGGAGTATAGTAGAGAGTATCCAGCCCGAGTATCCAAGCCGAGCTCAGGCATCATCACCTGTATCGAATCGACACCATACAATGGGAGAAGGAATTACCACCAGACGACGAGAGGGAGTTCAAGTTGTTACCTAAAGAGATAGTGATTGAGACAAGTTTCCACCAGACGTTAGAGAATAATGCCCCATCATGAGGTGGTAGCAAGCATCCATTCCCCAAAATAACCCATTGCAGCCAAGTACACCAAGTGAGTATACCCGCCATATAAGATAGGAGAAGTCCCTATTGAGATACCATACCGAGAGAGAAGGACCCGTCCAAGGCAACCTCGAGTATCAAAGCTGAGCTCTGGCTTAAAAGGATCAGACTATGACCCTTTCTAGCAATGGTCCTTATCAAAGGGTTGGACATAACTCCATATCCTAGGGTGAAGGCAGTAAGTGAAAGTGTGGTAGAACAGGTGGATAGATGCACTCCCTTCAGTAAAGGGAAAGTCAGTGGTAGAGTAAGCAACAGCTACCGATTGAATCTTGTGTGTCGTATGCCAACCCGTCCAACAACTAATATATGGGAAGCCCCGTCCGTGTTCGTTCAATGCAGTCAATAAGTATGGGGCAAGGTTATAAAAGTCGTAAGATTGGTAAGGTGGGTAGTTGTTAAAAGTAAAAAGGGTAAAGGGAGGCTGGTGAGTCAAGGTTAATAGTTGTCGGTTCTAAGTGCTGTACCYGGATATCTGGCTGAAGGCACTAGGTTGGGGCATTAGTAAGTGGGATAAGTGAGGCAGGTAGTAAATATAGATTGTTGAACAAGGTGTGGTTGGTAAAAGTTCTTAATGAAAGGCAAATGGGCATCGCATTTCCTGTCAAAGCTGGCTGTCTAAATTAAGAAATTGTATCTAGAAGCTTGTCCCCTCGACAAGAGAAATAGTGGTACCCCCTTAAGCATCCCTGACTGAAGCAATAGGTTGGTAAAGAGAAAGGTGGAGGGATAGTAGGTAACACGTAAGTAAAGCAAGGCATGGAATGGGAAATTGAATAGAAAAATGTTCTGCCCACCCATCATCCAAGCAAGGCCTCCCTTCCTTCCAATCTCTGAAGTAGAGATCCACTTTGAAAAAGCGAGCGCAAGCACTGACTGAAAAGAGGTCACTTCGTCCCGTGTCGTTCATGCTCTTTCTTCCTCTCCACGCCTGGCCCGAAACTCTAAAAGTGTGTTCGTCTGGCCGTTGCTCTATGATCCATATCTCCTATACCGAAAAGAGATCATTTGACTAGGATTGTGCAAGAGTATATTGAGTCAGTGCTATAGGTGAATGGCCCATATATTGTCAAACGATCATTTGACCACATCTTCGGAAAGGGAGTAGATCATGGTGGACGTCGCACGCTTCTTTCTCGATGGTGGACTTCAGTTTGGATGGAAAGGGATACAGATGGTGGACATACTTTATTTCTTTCTTTACAGGCATGCTTAAGTAAGGTGCTGAAATAGATCTGATCTACCTACCTACATTCATTCACTGCGCTACCTACGCTCGCAGTGGGCTTACTTTACTTATCGTAAAACTTCACTTTGGGTCGCATCCCATTACTTGCAACATCCCTCCCTCCTCGAGATTTAGCTAGCTCGATTATCCTACTAAGACCATATTTTATGAATACATTGTTTTCCGCTACTTGGACTAGCCTGGTTTGGTCCTAAACTTGTTATTATTCTCAGGAATAACTATCCCAAGAGATATTGATTCTTCCACGGGATGATGAAATCAACAGGAATGCATGCATATTTCATATAAAAGAATATGATGATATCTATTCTTCGGAACGATATCTATTCTTTCTCAGGAGCGGAATCATTGCTCGGGCCTCGACCTCCTATCGTCGGCTCGCTTACGCTCACCCCTCTACCTCCTGTTAGAAATAATTCTAGTCATGGGTTCGAGAAGATTTCATCCTCGCTAGTCGCACAAAGTGCTCAAGCGCAGCTCAGAAGAATTCTTGTTTTTCCAAGAAGTGGATCAAGCGAGCGGGCAAAGTTTTTCTATTGACAGCCAAGATCTGTCCATGAAGCAGATCAACGGTTTCCGGGATCTCGGAGTTGCCCATTTACCCGACATTTAGCAGTAAAGGTGTCCCTTCTGTTTGGAGGCTAAATATTGGTCGTTCAATCCAGGGGCACGTGTCACGAGGGCTGACCATCTTGGTGTTTCGCCCGTCGCATTTTCATCATTCAAAGGGCAGCTTCGTTATTCCGTGAGATGCGAAGTGTCGAGAAGATCAGAGCCTTCTGTCAGCAGAGACACATGGTGAGAGATCCCGCGGAGTCGGGGATCGGGGAACTGGAAGCCCCGTGAACATGGTAGCAGAAATCCCGATATCCCGATGCCTGATTTCCTGATATCGGGGACAACTTTCAATAGTGGAAGACAGGTGGCAGGCTATGCACCAAGGAGCTGACTGTCAACGAGTCAACGGCCATAAGCCATCGGGTTTTGGGGAATCGCAAGTTTAGTGGACACAAACATCGTGTCAATAAGAGTGCCGAAATCCCGATGGAAAGTTGGACCACGGTCGCGCAGGGACAGGTCATATGGACTGTGGTCTAGTCGGTAGAGGCTAATTCCTGGGAGAAGGAGCTCATCGCATATCGGGATATCGGGGATCCCGGAGGCAAGGAACTCGCGCACTTCAAACTTGTGAATCCCAAAATCCCAAATTCCCGAAAAGTCTGGAGCTTCATCGCATACATCCACCATCTGTCCTTTGCCGTCACGTCTTCTTTCCATATCATGCTAACCATAGTTTTTTCGGCCATTATGTTCCTCCACCTGGCTCGTACACTTCGACACCTATGGATCCTGCCACTTGTATCTGTCCTGTCGTTTTCCTGCCCGATCACCGTCCACTCACCACTTCACGTCACTCATCAGTCCTACCATGATTTCTCCAGGCAAGATTCAAATGGCAGAATATGAAGGTTTCCATGACCTGTAGGCACAGAATCGGCTAGGGCCTTCCCCGATTCCAATGAAACAGTTATTGCAACAACTGAGGGTAGTTGGACATCGTTTCCTCCATAAATGGAAAGCCAAGGAATGAATGCAAGCTGGTCAATTCAGTCATAGGGCCTCTGGAACACAATTGCGTCTGAATGAAGCTCACGAACGTCCAGAGATTGCAGGCGCAGTAAATGTGAAGCCGTAATGTCTTCAATACAATGCCTCGATTTAACTTCCAGTGTTTTTGTTCCAAGTATATGTGGGCATTTTGGCCACTTTTGTAAGCATCGATGGTTGAGCAGAGCTCCTTGGTTGTAAAATTTTAATGAAGCATTGTTGTTCTGGTTATGTATGAGCTTTGGAGACTTCTTGACTTATGAATGCCAGTTTCTATCATATCTTTGTTTACACTGTGTTAGAGCAACTCGGAATTGGAGGATCCAGTTGAGCTGTAACTATTATAGGATGATGTTGTAATGGATCACTGTAATAGTTATGGAGCCTCTAATCAGTCCCTATAATTTCCTTAGCGTTGAATGACTTGGAATTGGAGGATCCAGTCAAGTCCTCTTTCAGCTTCTTGAAGCCCTGAACCAGGAGGATCCTGTTTTCGTAGTTTTTCCTCTGCAAACTGCTGCAAGCCTGATGCCCAGAGTTGTTTGTTCACTTTATCCTAAGTCTTACACCTGTTCATCTTTAATCAACCCACTGGCTGAAGTTAGGATTCCAGACCTCCTATGTTTTTTACATACCAGATTCAGTCCCTGAGTTAGATTGATACCTCCTAGAGCCATTATCTCCATTCGATCACCTTTACAAAAAAATAGTGACATAAAACTGATGGGCGTTGGGCTCTGCTCCTGCAAGCAATCCAGGAGTGACTTCTAATGCTAACATTTCTGGCGCCGTTGCCGGGGACGGAATTGAAGATTTTTCCCTGGGTAGAATGACATTGAGCCTCTGAATCCGAAGGTGCATCGGATTACCAGAGTCGTTCAGATTTCTCATTTGTACCTGGAGACTCCAATGTGACGACTCCGCTTGGGAGAACCTATTCAATTAATTGTGGCTTTCAGAGGCAGGCATACGCGGTCTCACCCACAGCTGCCTCTAGCTACACCTGAAACGGATCCAGAGGCGGTGCTCAGAAAGGGAAAGGCCTCTGAAGAAGAAGTGTCCATCACCGAACCAGGTAATC
>ML818756.1:59165-74839 GCA_009831015.1 Picea engelmannii | reverse complement strand
AAGGTTCTGTGAGCAGTTCGGAATTAAACTGATTCACTCCACCCCGTATTACCCACAAGGCAATGGTTTAGCAGAGTCCTCCAACAAAAGTTTAATAAGAATCATCAAAAGGTTGTTGGAAGATAATCAAAGGGCTTGGAACTCGAAGCTTAAATTCGCCCTATGGGCTGATCGAGTGTCTACAAAAAGAGCTACAGGCCTCTCCCCTTTCCAGTTAGTTTACGGAGCCGAAGCTATTTTCCCTTCTCAGCTAGCCATCCCTGTAGCGAAATTCCTCCAGGACCATCAGGAGGAGCCTGATGACATGATCAGAAAGATTCATCAGCTAGTAGAGGTCCAGCAAACTAGGGAGCAGAAAGTGAACAGGATTCAAGACCATCAGTAGAAGATCAAGCAGGTTTTCGATAGGAAGGCCAAGAAGGAGCATTTCCAGGTAGGAGACCTGGTACTGAAATGGGATGCTCCTAAACAAGATAAGGGCAAGCATAAAAAATTTGAAGCCCTGTGGATTGGACCTTTCAGAATCTCTGAGGCTTTTTCAAGCAACACATATAGGTTGCGAGATTTAGAAGGTGAAGAGGTTTTCGGCAGCCCAGTGAATGGGCATTTCCTGAAAAAATACTTTGTTTGAGTCTCAGATGACTCTTTTGTTTGTAAATATTTTCCTTTTGATTCTCAGTTCGTTTTCATTTTTATTTTTGCGATCTAAAAATGACCCCATAGCCCAACAGAAAGGCGACTGGAACTGCAGAAGGAGTTCTTAGAGCATCGCAGGGATGACTCTATCCCCCATGGAGCCTGATGTTAGCAATAATTCTAGTCATGGGTTCGAGAAGCTTTCGGCCTCGCTAGTCGCACAAAGTGCTCAAGCGCAGCTCAGAAGAATTTTTGTTTTTCCAAGAAGCGGATCAAGCGAGCGAGCAAAGTTTTGCTATTGACAGTCAAGATCCGTCCACGAAGCAGATCAACGGTTACCGGGATCTCGGAGTTGCCCATTTACCCGACATTTAGCAGTAAAGGTGTCCCTTCTGTTTGGAGGCTAAATATTGGTCATTTGATCCAGGGGCACGTGTTGCGAGGGCTAACCATCTCAGCATTTTGCCTGTCGCATTTTCATCATTCAAAGGGAAGCTTCGTTATTCCGTGAGACGCGAAGTGCCGAGAAGATCAAAGCCATCTGTCAGCAGAGACACATGGCGAGAGATCCCACAGAGTCAGGGATCGAGGAACTGGAAGCCCCACGCACATGGTAGCAGAAATCCCGATATCCCGATGCCTGATTTCCCGATATTGGGGGCAACTTTCAATAGTGGAAGACAGGTGGCAGGCTATGCACCAAGGAGCTGACCGTCAACGAGTCAATGGCCATAAGCCATCGGGTTTCGGGGAATCGCAAGTTTAGTGGACACAAACATCGTGTCAATAAGAGCGCCAAAATCCCGATGGAAAGTTGGACCACGGTCGCGTAGGGAAAGGTCATATGGACTGTGGTCTAGTTAGTAGAGGCTAATTTCTGGGAGAAGGAGCTCATCGCATATCGGCATATCGGGGATCCCGGAGGCAAGGAACTCGTGCACTTCAAACTCGCGAATCCTGAAATCCTGAATTCCCGAAAAGTCTGGAGCTTCATCGCATACATCCACCATCTGTCCTTTGCCGCCACGTCTTCTTTCCATATCATGCTAACCATAGTTTTTTCGGCCATTATGTTCCTCCACCTGGCTCGTACACTTCGACACCTATGGATCCTGCTTGTATCTATCCTGTCGTTTTCCTGCCCGATCACCATCCACTCACCACTTCACGTCACTCATCATTCCTACCATGATTTCTCCAGGCAAGATTCAAATGGCAGAATATGAAGGTTTCCATGACCTGTAGGCACAAAATTGGCTAGGGCCTTCCCCGATTCCAATGAAACAGTTATTGCAACAGCTGAGGGTAGTTGGACATCATTTCCTCCATAAATGGAAAGCCAAGGAATGAATGCAAGCTGGTCAATTCAGTGACAGGGCCTCTGGAACACGATTGCGTCTAAATGAAGCTCACGAACGTCCAGAGATTGCAGGCGCAGTAAATGTGAAGCCGTAATGTCTTCAATACAATGCCTTGATTTATCTTCCAGTGTTTTTGTTCCAAGTATATGTGGGCATTTTGGCCACTTTTGTAAGCATCGATGGTTGAGCAGAGCTCCCTGGTTGTAAAATTTTAGTGAAGCATTGTTGTTCTGGTTATGTATGAGCTTTGGAGACTTCTTGCCTTATGAATGCTAGTTTCTATCATATCTTTGTTTACACTTTGTTAGAGTAGCTCAGAATTGGAGGATCTAGTCGAGTTGTAACTATTATAGGATGATGTTGTAATGGATCACTGTAATAGTTACGGAGCCTCTAATCAGTCCCTGTAATTTCCTTAGCGCTGAATGACTTGGAATTGGAGGATCCAGTCAAGTCCTCTTTCAGCTTCATGAAGCCCTGAACCAGGAGGATCCTGTTTTCGGAGTTTTTCCTCTGCAAACTGCTGCAAGCCTGATGCCCAGAGTTGTTTGTTCACTTTCTCCTAAGTCTTCCACCTGTTCATCTTTAATCAACCCACTGGCTGAAGTTAGGATTCCAGACCTCCTATGTTTTTTACATACCAGATTCAGTCCCTGAGTTAGAGTGATACCTCCTAGAGCCATTATCTCCATTCGATGACCTTTACAAACAAATAGTGACATAAAACTGATGGGCATTGGGCTCTGCTCCTGCAAGCAATCCAGGAGTGACTTCTAACGCTAACACCTCCCACCCTCGTTCATGCTTCGGTCGACCCTCTCATTGCCGAAGGCAAATAGGACAGGGTATGGGTGCGGTCTCATTCATCGACCTTTAGGACCTTTATGCACCTATGGATTGGTGAAACGGTGCCTTTACTTTAGGCGCTTGACTGAACAACCACAGAGTAATGCGCTCGATCAGCCTCTCACTCGTAATTCACCTATTGATTGATGTGGCTTCATTTATCATCCAACAAAAGCTCTAGGTCGTGTAAATTACCTCGAATTCCTCTCCCTCAACCTGCTCAACCCCCTAACGTTGGTTGAGGGAGGGAATTACCCTCCTCATGCTTAAGATTTCCAAAAGCGATAAATTCAATTCCTTCCCAAGTATTCATCCGGCTTAAGATTTGAAAGCGAGCAATTCAAACGAGAATATTAGGGCCTTTCAAAAACCTCTTTCATGCTTGGTCGACTTAACCTACTACAATAGATGTAACGGTAGGCGTAGCGGTGCCGAGTGAAACCACCTCGTTTAATGCTCCTTCCCACCTCGATTTATTACCCTAGTTGATCCACTCATTTCTGATAATGCCTACTACTAGACTATATAAGTTGAGAACGCTTATAACTTGGGATGCCCACCTGGAACTTCTTGCGCATTCTTACTGTTCTCGTGCATTCTTACTGTTCTCGCGCATTCTTACTGTTCTCGCGCATTCTTACTGTTCTCACGCATTCTTAATAAATAGCCAAAAAAGAGAACCCTTGACTCTCGGTTCTGTGGCAGAAGGACACACACTGTTGCAAGCTGACTAAGGGCCCCCTTGTAGTTTGGGGAGGAAAGGGGAACCCAACCCAAGCTTTGGAAGGATTGACGGACCTTGCCTAGCGGGTTGTCTCTGACCTTGACTCTCCTTGCCTAGAAGGTTGTCCCTCACCTTTCAAACTGGGTCTAACACTGTCGTCCAATCCAACTGGGGGTTAGCCTAACACCGGGTAGCTCATCAAACTGGGACTGCTACCTGAACCAATAGCTCACGAACCCAAGTAAGTTTTTCTCATCCAAGCTAGTTGTTCTAATAGCTCCATAACCCAAGAGCAAGAGGTATCAGAAGTGAAGTGACCGAACCCCATGTAGCCTAATCAAACAGGGTTACCCTCACTAAGTTGTCTATTCAAACTAGGTCTAACACTGGGTAATCCAAGGTAAGGGATTTATATTTGATTAGGAAGAATACCTAATACCAATTAGGTTAGGAGAGATTCTCCCTTTTCTTTTCTTGAGGGGTCATGGACCCTTCCTTCTCGTACTGATAGTTTCTTACAATCATGGCTTAACACCTTTTATTGAGCCACTGGAGAAGGTCATTGAGGGAATCTTAATAGAACCCAAACAAGCTACGCGAAGCAACAGATGCGTTCAATAGGGGATCATACAATAGATTCTCGGTTCCGTTTCTAGGGAGAGATCTCGATCGATTGTATATATAATATAGCATAGGGGAGGGGGACCCACAAGCCTTTCTCGTAGCCGAGGGAGGGGAGATAGGCAGGCAAGCCAGAGAGCACTATAACTATAACTAGGCTAATTTACCGAAGGACTCTATAGTCTGTCTCTACTGATTTGATTCTTCCCCGAACCACGCATCCCCGCAGCGGGAAAGAGTTAGCGGGGGATAAAACGGTACCACCATGACTATCAGAGGTCTCACTCCCTGTTTAGGGAGCTTTTAGTTCTCCTCATTTCATTTATTCAGTTTGGGAGTATGACTCGTACAAGGTCAGCGAGGGAGCTCTCAGTGTGGGAGTATTAATCGTACAAGGTAGGTGAGTTAGCCAAGCCATGGTTCACGGGACTATGGTTCGAGTAGACGAGGTTGGATGAGCAACCTGGTGTTAGGCTCCCCAGTTGGATGGCATTAGAACTACTTGCTTGAACTGATTTGATTGGCTCAATGAGTGTCCGATAAGTGCAGGTTTAAAACCTATATTCGGTGAGCTATTGGTAGTTCAAGTAGCTATGCTTTCTTGTTTGTTTGTTCATTAGGGTGAGTTAGCCATCCATGTTTCCTTGAGCTATTGTTCTTCCAGTAGCTAGTTATTAGTTCATGGAGATTTTTATAGGCCAGTGAGTTAATATATTAGGCCAGATCTTCCAACCTTTTCACCATTCCCCCCCAATCTAATAGATAGAAAAAAAGAAGCTTGCCCACCTAGTTGCGCTACCTAAAAGGGCCAAGCACCGGCCCACTCCATTATCTACGTCTTGGGGTTCTTCCATCATCCAATTTACTTAAATGACTCGCACAGAGAAGGGGAAGGAAGAAGGAGGTTCTTGAGATAATAAATCATGGGGTCGATCCATCCCATTGAACCTCTCCAGGGATGAAAATATGACTAAAGCAATATACCTGGCAAGCAGCAAGTTCGATCAATCAACAGATAGGGTTTTCACTGTGGACTTGAATTGAACGTTGTCCCTATTTCTTGGGTGGGCAGTTTATCCGGGCCTCAAGGGATAGCAGCAAGATTAGAAGGCAAGAAACCACCTTTGGGAAACAACAGCATTCAGTTCCCTATCCGTTGAAATCTCGTCTGTTGGTAACAAGGCTCAATATCGATATGCTTGTAAGTAAACAACATGGCTCAACGTCTTTAGGTGTGAACGATGGGAACGAACCTATCTTTTGATGCCTATGGTGAATATACTTATGGAAAGTTATAGGCTATGGCTTTCGATCCGAAATATATGCTTCTTACAACGAATATGGATATGGAACTACTTCCATATTTTCATCTCAATGTCTAACTGCCGCTACCTTTGGTGGGTCAATGGATTATGGGTGAGCGAGGTAAAAAGGCATGGGGTCTCGATTTGTAGGGTATTGAAATAGAAGAGATCCGGAGCGAGATGGGGGTAGATGGGATGTTTCTTTTACTGGATTAAGATAAACTAGGTGCTCTGCTGCTGTCTCTGGTACTGGATATGCTAGTTGAAGCACACGTTGAAGCATCACCAGTTGGAATGTTGTGGTGGGCTGATTCGTTCCGGTCCACTTGTTCCCCAGGGCTTCTTGGAACGGAATGTACTTGGCTTATAAGAACACATGCATATCCCAGAACTACATGGGGCCTTACACCACATATCTAGGAACTACAGGGAATTGTGGAACTGAGCTTCTTGTAACACGAACAAATGGCTTTGGGACTTGATCTTAAACAAGCATTGGAATTGGACGAGGTGGAGCTGCTGGAATTTCTTCTGCGACTAGGTCTGCTGAAACTGGAACAAGCTCAACCTTCCTCTCCAGCTTCTTCAACTTAATCCACTACCTTTGCCTTTCCCATTGCTCTTGTCTTTCCTTCTACCTTCGCTTCTGGCTCTATTGCTGGTGATCCTGCTACCTCCTCTCCCACTGGTGGTGAATAAAGAGGTTAGGTTGAGGCTTTGGATCTCGATCCGTGGGTGGTGGGTCTTCGACTGTATCTGTGCGAGGTTATGGCTCTCATAATGAAGTGGGCTATACCGCAACAGGGAAAACTGATGCTACTTTTACTGGTGTTTTTACCACCTTAGCTGCCTACTCCCCCGCCTTTGCTAATGGTGTTATCTCCTTTCCTGCTGTCCCATCCTATGGATTTTTTACCACTCATGCTACCTTGAAGCTAGCTGGTTGCTCTTAATTAATGTGCCTTCACCCTTTCTCTTCACTCTGTTGCACATGGTTATGCATCTGCGTGATCATTTACAGGTCCTAGTAGCTATGCTGCCATCCTTGCTTCTCCTGCCTTCGCTTTTTCCTTAACTGGATTATTGACTTTTTGGTAAATGAAGTAAACAAGATCAACTGTCTCGATAACTAGATTTGGAACTGTAAATGGAGCTGTATCAGTGGGAGATACTACGACAAATCCAATTGCATATCTGCTTATTTATGGCCTGGGAATGGGTGCACGACTATCATGTAAATGGTTTACAGGATTCGTACAGGCGATCGGGGCTCTGGAGTGATGCGCTTGTACATTCATAGGTTCTTACATTGGTAAGGATGTAGGGTTGGTTGCCTTTCTAGCGACCTATGCATTCACAAGTTTTGAATCTCGACATACGTCATTGGAATGCGAAACACCAGTTTTGGGAACATAGGGAGGGAACATAGGCTAATGCTGAAACTCCACTTATATAAACAATTGGTTAGGTCAGAATATAACTTCTTGGAAAACGTGCTAATGTTGGAACATGCTAAGAGCTTGGAACAAGAGCTTATGCCAAAACTACCCCTTTAAGAGCATTCCCATATATAAATGGTGTTGCCTCCACTGGACCTAGAACGGATTCTTCGAACAAAAAATTCATTTCCAACTGACACTGGGCCAACCACAAAGAAAGACACGTTATTAATACTTGCCATGATTTTATAGCTCGTCAGGGGGTTGCTCTCCAACTGATAGCCCCACATCTTTATCTCACTTTTGAACAGATGCTAGCTATGGGATAAGCCTTCGAATATAAGGGCACGCTGAACGAGGTGGTGAGGATGCTTGTGAGATTCAATCAACATGTGCTTTTACCATCTTGGCTCATTTGTCTTTGCGCCATACCTAGGTTATCCCTTTCATAAAGGGAAGGAACAACGAGCAATGCTGTAAAATCACTTATATAAACCACCCCATACCTCCGCCTCTGTCACTAGCCTTGGACCTAGATATCCAATGAATTAATCTAGGTCTTTATCCGCGCGAGATGAGAGCTTTGGATCTATAGGCTTTGGAACTTCATATGCCCCTACCCCTGTTGTTATTTGTGGTTCTAGGTAAATAGGGTCCACTTAAGAAATTTCCTCTGTCTACACCTAATAAGCCCATGCTCCTACTAGGCATCATTTATTGTGGTGGCCATAACCCCTGGGATTGCTTGAAATCATCTTTACGCCCTGCAACATATATTCAATTCGATTGGCTTCCTTTATGTAGAGGGTGACTGCAAAAAGACCTTCCCTCCATGTGCTCTGCTGGTGAATACATACGTTACTACCCACCTTGTGATGAAATGGACTCCGCAACTACTCAAAGGGATGCTGCTCCTGTCCTAGCCTTTTTCTACACCTCTGCTTACGCTGATGGATTTTCTCCATAATTACATATATAATGAAAAATCGCATAATTACATATATTTCGACCAACTTCGAGCTGCTATTATATATGTAATTATGCTTTAGCAAAGAAAGAAAGCCTTACCTAAGCCAAGCTTCCCGGATTAACCTTATCTTACCTATCAACATGGTGAGTGAGTTTCACTTATATATGTAATTACGCTCTCGAAGAATCTCTCGATTTGAATGCTGAAAGTTCTTCCAGTCATTCATTATATATGTCATTAGGAAGGATTTCTCTTCTTCCTCTCCCTCCTGCGTCGGAAGAGCTTGTTCCTCTATTTCCTCTATCATTTAAGAAAGAGTAAGAGGAGAATGGCTACCTCGGGCCCAGGGACAAGCGTAGGGTTTCCCTCTTCCTCACCCATATGATGAGTTTCCTCACCCATATGATGAGTGAGCGTTAACACCCTTTGGTCGAGCCCCTCTGGTAAGTCCTCCGGGCCGTATGTAATATGACGAGATTGAATAGAAGGGAGTTACTTCAGGTTTAGCCAGGGAATCAAGAAAGAATGATAGCGACCTTAGCCACTAACAAGAAGTTCCTTTGAATGCTGACCCAACCTGAAAGCCCTCGCTTTGAGGCAGAATCCCCAGCAAAAGGAAGTATCGGAATGGAGGAATGGGTCTGAATCCATGGCTCATATGTTTGGTTGTTTGGACAATGGCTCCAATGCATAAGCAGGGGATAAAGCAAGAAAGTCAGAAAAGGGGAGAGGGTGAGAACCCTAGAGATAGAGTCATCGTATTGCAAGGACAACTGGTCTCAAGGGTGGGAACACTATTGGTTATCGAAAGAAAGGAAGTTCGTTAGACCCTCTCCGGTTTGCAGTCATTTGCCTAGGGTCGACCCCACTCAAAGGTGGAGCATTTCAAGCTTTAAATCAGGAAGCAGCTCGTCGTGATCGGAGGAAGTTTCATGCTTTTACCCCTATTCGGGGTTTGGCCAAGCTGCTCTATCTAGTTATCCTAATGGATTGGTTGGTTACTCGCTAAGCTAAAAAGATTGAGTTTATATTCCGTAGATAAGGAGACAGATGGCCTTCACCTCTCATAATTGGCAAAAACGAAATTCACTTTGAAGACTGCTCGTTAGCTTTATTTCTTGCTTTTTTTGTGGATTCTCACCCAGCCAGGTATATTGATAGCCCAACTGCAGTGAAAGTGAGAATGATAGGGAGAATTGTAAAGAAAGCTTTCAATGTATTTAAGGTCCTGGTATTTCAACTCCATCAAAAAGAGCAAAGGCAACTAAGTCTGATCGATAATCAAGAAAGACATTTGGAAATGAAGATAGAGGTCGACCCCACCTGCTTGCTGGATTAAGTGGAATATATGCATTTGTCTATCCACTTGGGGCTTTAGACCCTGGTACGAATGAGGATCCAGTTAACCGACGGGTAGGAAGGAACTCTCAATGCTACGGCTTCCCTTCTCAATGTTGCATCCGACTGAACCGCAGGGGATGAATTGGATCATTGATATTATCTATGTAATATGATGTGAGTTGACAATGTTTTCATTGGATCTCTAGCTCACAGAGCAGCTTGACCAACTCCTCGACTTGACGTAGCTATCTTTCTATAGATAAGGGCTGTTAAGACTTCCTTCCTTCCTTTTAGCCTTCCTCCACTCTGGGTCTTAAGAGTCCTCTATGGGGGTATCGAGCCACCCAATCTATCACATCCAAAGCAACCTCTCGTAGCTGCACTCACCAGGGTTATTCTCTTTGGATGCAGGAGTGAAGCCAACTTTGGCAGTGACCAACGTCGGGTCGAAATGGAGAGGGAAAATAAGAAAATAGCACGATTCCACATCTGACTTTCTCTCTTATTCTTATAGTCTCCAAAACCGGCAGGCAAAACGTCAACGCCATTGAAAGGAGTAGATTTGGCCAGGTATCGACCCATGGCTGGGGTCATTATGGAGCAGTAGAGTGATAATGTAGGTTCCGCCCGGAGAATCGAAGTGACCAAACAACTATCGGAGCGGAAAGCCACCTTTCATTGTCCCTTCTCCCACTATTGTTTCTCGATTTCAATTGCCATTAAGTCATAGCCCTACCCGTAAGGAGATAAGTACCTTTTGTCAGCTCGAGTGCTTTTGCTCCAATTAAAGGACCTATTCTGGGTACTCGTTGAGCCTTTGAACCCTTCGAGTCGATACGAAAATGTGCGCCTTGTGTTAATATGTATATAATAAATGGATAATCTCCACCTTTTATATCAGCTTTTATTGGGCTCGTCTTGTTGTTCCGATCAATGCCTTTCATCGCATTGCTTTCTCCGGCATTGGGAGCTGCATTGCTCGAAAAGAAATTAATCGTGAGGTGCCGAACCGACATGCATGCGTTAATTCTAAACCCAACCGAGGGATCCATTGGTGCATTTGGGCCAGGTGAGAGGAATAAGGGAAACTCGGGCTATCCCTGCCAATTAGGTGATGCAGTTCAGTTCCGTTCTAAACCGTTCATAACCCAGCAGTTCATCCATTCATAACCCTGTGCCCTCACCCTATCGAATCAATTATATGGGTACTTAAATAAACTAGGGACCTAAGGAAGAAAAGAAGGAGGGATAAGACTTCTAACTTGCGTCTTAAGCTTTCATAGGCCCTCAGGACTTCTCAAAGAAGAACTCACCCTATTCCTATATAAGGAAGCGACTCCTGAATTGAGGAAGGAAGGACTCTACCTATCTAGCTATACATTTTAGAGATGTAAATAGAAGAAAGCTACAATCTCATAAAGCTTGCAGGCAAGGAAAGGTATTCCCCTATCCTCCACTCTTGGCTAGCATCCAGCTTGTTGTTTCCTGTAGGGATAGAGCAAGCTTAGTTAGCTACATCCCTCAGGGTTAAACATCTAGAAAGTAACGCAGTTACATCAAGCTATCAAACAAGAAGCTTAGAAGTCATTTTGCCTCTCCCAGTGCATGAAGGAAAATCTCAAGGGAAGTCATAAAGGGAAGACTTTATACCTCTATCCTCAGCTCCTCTTCTAAAAGCCACAGCTAATCCTAGCCTATCTATCCTCCCTTTCTCTTCATTTCAATCCTCATTCACTCGCTGCTGTATGAAAGGGTAAGATATCTGGCTCAATAATTCATATATATATATATATATATATATATAAGTAGTTTTTCTCTTTCATAGCTCAAGCTT
Source organism: Picea engelmannii (assembly GCA_009831015.1). NCBI lineage: Eukaryota > Viridiplantae > Streptophyta > Pinopsida > Pinales > Pinaceae > Picea > Picea engelmannii. The sequence goes on along the minus strand of ML818756.1, from coordinate 63,763 downwards.
GTTGGCTGGACCCGGTCTGTTGACCCTGGCTTGGCTTGAAGGTCCGCTTTCTTTGCCTTCACTCCATGACTGCCTTCCATCAGTAATGGTCTAAGGTATGTCCTACGCTCCACTATAAGCTAAAATCATTCTTTAACCTACCTAAAGGCATAAAGAAAGGCATAAATAGAGGCATTCCTCTTCTAGTAGATCCAATCCAGATCGAGCATATTTACAAGAAGAGCTCTTCCCCCTCTGTGAGTAGCTTCTTCTCCTTTCTCGGCTGGTAGTTAAATACGGGGGTCTTTCGCTTTGCCTTTTGCAGAGTGTGAAATCCCGAGCTCATCTTAGCTCATAGGGACTTTGCTTCCCTCTTAGAGTAGCGTCCCCCTTTTGAACATCAAAATAAAAGCAAATTATTGTAAGATGAGAATAGGACGCTCCCCTCTGACTGAGCTACGAAGTCTTTCATTGCTTCCTAAGGTCAGGACAAGGCCCCCTTTTTTCCGATCTTTCTTTCCGGGGTACCTCTGCAAAGATTAAGGATTTCCCCTGGTGGGCTTTCTTCTTAATTATTGGGAGTCGAAGTCCCCTTTCTTTCTCTATGCTATATCTCCTATAGGTAGGAAATTGTTGCATCTCCTTTTTAGGACTTCTCTTAGAGTAGCGTCCCATTCTTCGCCATAAAGAAAATCTATTGTTTTCGCAAAAAGGGACGCTTTAGCTATCTCTGTTCTTTCTATCACTCTTTCCGAGGAAGTACCCCCCCTGGGGAGATTCTTTGTTCCAAGCAACCAAGGCTAAGGTCTCCCTTTAGTGTGTAGCCCCCTAGGAAGAGAATATAAGATGAAGAAGGCCAGACCCAACCCTTCTCTAGTCCAAGAATTCCTCTCTTCCCTCCAAATAGCGTAAGAGAAGCAGGTGCTCTTTTCCCCTCAATAGGGTGCTCTTCTCCCTCGGTGAGGTGAGTGGCTTGGTCTCCTTGCTTGTCTCTTAGTTGAATAAGGCTTTCTTTTTCCCTTTTGCAGATTGTTCCGTCCTGATCCCATATGAGGAGGGAAGTCGTGAATTTCTTCCCCAATAGAGGATTGTTCCCAGTGCCCTAAGCACTCGTCACCCGTTCCCCACTTGCGAATGAAAAATCTGGTTATCCATTGCTGGAAGAGCCCATTCTGAGTACACATATTTTGTCTCTCCCTATTCTTCCTCTCTTTTTGACTTCCTCTCTTTTTGAATGGAGTTCCGGATAACAAACTATGAAGTGCTTCTAAACCGCAACCTAGGGATGGAAAGAAACAACACCTTCTGATCAATGAAAGATCCTTTGAATATTGAGTGAGACTCTATTTCTTATTAATTAATATAATAAATATAATAAACCCCATCTGGAATAGAAGAGGGGAGCTATCCTCAAAGAAGAGAGTTGGAGGTTCCTTAGCACAAGCGCTAAGCGATAATAATACCTTCATAAACATCTTATTCGAAAAATGCTAAAAATGATAGGATGAACTCTTTCATTGAATTCCCAAATCACTCTCCTGCCCCAAAATCCCCGAACTTAGGAAGTGAAGCCTGAACATTCCTGAACTTAGGAAGTTCAGAGCTTGAAATCTCTTCACGTAAGATATGCCCCCTCTACCACCTTCCACCAACTGCTACGCTTGCAGAGGACGCCATTGCTAAGTCTTGGTTGCTGGTTTAGTCCAAAAGTAATGCCTTTGCTTTCACTTGATTCGAACCATAAAATAAATGGGTTGGGTTGGTTACATGGTGCATCACCCTTTGAACATAGGACCGATCGCTTGGCTGAAGGCGGAGAGTCAGAAGCAACACCTAAAATAAAGAAAGTGTTGTTTGTTTATTCAAAAATAAGCAAAAGGACTGCTTAACGAGCAAAGAACAATACAGCAGATGCAACGGCAACATCACCATCAATTACAACCTCTAAAATAGCTAACTGAGCACACAACAACAAAAGGAAATATCTCATCACCTCCAAAAGAATCAGGCAAGTCCTCATCCTACGAGGGCAGGCGCATTCACAAGCTTTTAGCTACCGAGTGTAGGGAGGGGTATTCTCGCTCAGAAGATGGAATATTTACAGTAGAAGTTACCTTTCCTTTCACTTCTATAGAAAGGTAGTTGCCCCTTTCTCCCCGGGTAGTTCACTCACTCCCATTGCCTACCATTTCTATATACTTTTTAAAATAGAGAGGGAGAGCTAGGAGCTCAATATTCGAAGAGTGCCCTCTCTTTTCTTTGGGAAATCGAGTTAGTTGGGTTGGTTCCCTGTCCCCGATGTGTAATGAAAAGATTGATTGGTTTACCGCATTCATTTATGAAAGCACCTGCCTCTCTCTGGTGGGCCTTTACCTTTAAAATAGAGGAGAGGTAGTCACAGCAGGAGAAGCAGAGAAGCACCCCTAAACCCCTGAGGTGTTGATCACTCGACTCCGACCGGTGTAGGTAGTTCCTAAGGATGCAACAGATAGATAGGAGCTCTTTGACACCTAATGCTACCATCCACTATAGTTTTATCCGTTGTTGTGGGAATACCTGAGGCAAGTAGCTAAGCAAATAGGGAAGCTAGTGAAGTGAAGAGGAAAGAGAGGTCTTCAATCTGACCTGTGGGATGGTAGCTTTACTGTCTCTATTCTAGTTGAGTAAGGAAGTCCTCATAGCTTATTCTATTCCCTAGTTCCTAGTTGCTACTGTATTTTAATAGCTTCCTAGGATTCCTAAGGTAATAAAAGATAAGGACAAAATAGATTATGGAGCTAGGCGAATGGTGAAAGGATAAATTCAATGCTCTAGGCAATCCATATCAGAGTGCATCTTATAACCGATATTTCTTTCCTAAATAGGCATTGCAGCTCCAGCTCCTAGGGATTCTTTCTTGGTAGTAGGCCTCTCGAGCCTAGAAAGTGAAGGAGAGGTGCCATACCCTTATTAAGATAAAAGAGATCAAAGTAGATGGGCAGCCAGGCACAATTGGGAGCCAGGCTCTGTAGCATCGAGTCTCGAGAAATTCACCCTGCTCCGTGGAATGAATGTTCAAATCAGTTCAGTCGAATGAATGTGAAAAGAATCAGAAAGAATCCGATTCTATAGCGATCCCCTAGATCCCATAGAAAGGGCTGCTCTGGGACCATTCCTGCCGCAAGTCAGTAATGGAGGGGTTAATCACTCCTTATCGAGCTAGAAGCACACTTACGGGAGACCTCTTATTCCCACCAAAAAACAAGCCCCATCGGGGGGACTTGGTTTGCTACAGGACAAAGGCAGAACTGGGACCAGTCTCGAGGGCAGAATAGCTTCTTCCATGTAGAATGAATAAAATAATCATTTTCATAATCGACTGATGAAGAGTTCCCTGGGTAGACGATTTTCCATGTGGAAAATCAACAACAAAGGAAATCAACAACAAAGGCAGCCCCGGGCGGCGACGACGACCTCTTTCCTTTGTTTGGCCTAACTCCATGCTTTGGAATGCCTGTGGCCTTTCCAATGACTCTTCAGGCCTTTTCCTTTTCTCTTTGCTTTGCCCCGCCTCTTGCCTTGCACCTTGGACACCCTCTTGCCCTTGCACTTGCACAACGGGGGCTTGCCTCTTTTCTTCTCTCCTACGACTATCTGAAATTGACGACAATTCTAGATCATTAATTGGGAACGAATAGGAGCCCTGGTTTCTAGGATGCCCTTGGAATAGAGAAATCATTCCATTTATTTATCTGAGGGGGACGCAGATGAGCTTCTTATCTTAGGAGAAGGGGGGTGCCTCAAAGAATAATTTGAGAGGAGATGAAACGACTTTTGGGGGATTTTTCAGTCGAGTTGTTTTATAGACCAGGGTTGCCCAGGGTGAGGCCTGGCGGGAGAAAGAGACTTTGGGGATAGAATTGGATAGAGAACCTGTACCAAGAGATGTGTCAATTGAATAACGCGAGAAAGACTCAAATCCCGCCCAACTCTATGGAATGAATCACGATCATTCCACCGGGACTACTGAAATACACTTTGAGTGACCCGTATTTGCTTCTCCTCTTCCTCTCCCTGGCCAGAGTGGGGGTGGAAGGAAGGCAGAGGCCATTGCAGCTACAGAGGCCGCTAAGGAAATGCTATGGATGAAGAGATTTCCCTACATGAAAGTCAGGCAGCTGGGTGTAAGGAAATATGAGTATGTGGTGTTCTGTGATAGTCAGAGTGCTATGGACTTGAGCAAGAATGCTACTTACCATTCCCGCATGAAGCACATAGATGTGAGGTACCATTGGCTACGTGATGTAGTTGACAAGCAATCCAATCTATCTTAAAGTGCATCTTACAACCGAATCTGTGATGCAGCCTTTCCACTGTTGTTTATGTGAAACAAGGCATCAGTAGGGATGAGCGTACCATGCCATGACTCTTATACTGGTAGGGGTGAGCGTTCCTGCCCCATGACTCTTATACTGGTAGGGATGAGCGTTCCTGCCCCATGACTCTTATACTAGTAGGGATGGAAGCCCCTGATTGGCTCCTAGACTTGCACTGAGAGCCATTTTGCCTTGCGAGGCACCGCTTGGTTAGCCGCCTAGGGCCTAGCTTTGCTTGGTGCCTAGCGCATCCTAAATCCCATA
>ML818755.1:72866-88681 GCA_009831015.1 Picea engelmannii | reverse complement strand
GACACTTTGTAGATGCCTTTCTCTTGTCGGTTGTCTGTAGGGTCCTTTACAGACTTCATTCTTTGTCTGATAGTAATTAGGGGTTTGAAGGAGGTCATAATTTCTTTTCTTTTTAAAACCTTGGCAATCTTGTCTGTGACACCTCGAATGTAGGGAGGAAAGGCTTTAATGTTTGAGGTTTGATCATTCTGTATACGAGTCTTCCTTCCTTTCTTATCTATTGCCCTTTTGATGTCCCTATCTCTATATCCAATGTTCTTGAAGACCTATATAAGTGGTCTATTTCTTCTTTGAGATGTTCCTTGTTAGAAATTCTTGCTGCCCGTGTGGCCATGGTGTTGAGAACCCCCATTTTTTGGGAGGGGTGGTGGTGGGATTTTGCGTGAAGGTAGTTGTCTGTGTGAGTTCTCTTCCTAAAAACTTTGTGCCCAACCATCCTGTTTCCTAGTTATAAGCACATCTAGGAAGTGTATGCTATTGTTATCTTCTAGTTCCATGGTGAATTTAATGTTCTTAGAAATCCCATTGAGGTGCTCAAAGAATTTGTCCAGTTCTTCTTTTCCATGAGGCCACTTGACGTTGGTATCGTCCACATATCTTTTCCATCTGGATGGTTTGAGGGGGTATGTTTCAAGGGCATTTTTCTCAAATTTTTCCATGTAGAGGTTGGCTACAATTGGGGATAAAGGGGATCCCATGGCTACTCCGCTTGTTTGTTTGAAAAACTCTCCTTGGAAGCTGAAGAAAGTTGATTTTAGACACACTTCTGCTAGTCTAGCTGTTTGCTGGTCTGCTACCTCCTTTATGACTTGAATGGCCTCATTCAGCGGGATCTTAGTAAAAGGTGACACTACATCAAAGTTGATACTTATATTGTCTCCTGCGCACTCTTGCACTTCCCTAGAACTCAAAAGGTTCCCCTCCTCTGCACACCTTGCAGAGACTCTATGCACACTTGCACTAACTCTCTTGATCTTGTAATTTCTCAAACTTCAAAGGTTCTCAACCCTTTGTTCCTTTAACAATTTCTCGTGCCCTCCTGGCACTCACGCTCTTCCTCCTGAGCTTTGTGGAATTTTTTAATGGTCCTTAGTGCATTTCTTGCACTAGCTTCTCCTCGAGTCTTGAACTCAAAAGACTCACCCATGCACTCCTTGTACTGTCTCTTAGAGTATTCAATAACTCTGATGTGCACTCCTTGTACGACCTTTCCTTCTGAGATTTTACACTTTACTAAGTGTAGGTTCACTCCTTGCTCTCTCTCTCTCCGAGTGTTCAATAACTATGACGTGCCTCCTTTGCACAGTCTTCCCTTCTAAGTTTAAGACTTGTTATGGTGTGTCCACCTGGCAAGCTCTTCCTGAACTCAAGAAAGAGTTCTAGTGCACTCCTTGTGTTGGCTTCACAGAGTTTTTCAACAACTCTAGTGTGCACTCCTTACACTAGCCTTAAGATCCCATACCACTCAAAAACTCACACAGATAGAGAAGTCTATCTATTCCTGCAAAGGGAACATAATATACTCCATAGTATTCATAAACATACACAAAAAACATTCAGAGACATTCAAAAAAATCATAAAACACACATAGATACTCATATGCAAGGAAATATGCTTTTGTATTAATACTAAATGCTTTTTATATTATGTACAAGACTAGACTGCAACAGATTCTCAGTTCTTTCTCCTCTCCTCTCTTCTCTCCTACTCTCCTATTCTCTAATATTCGTCCTCTAACTACTCACTAATGAATTTTCGATACAATGATATTTTTACAAAAGAGGGGATTCTCGAGCCTTCCTCACCTACCTATATTAATTTACATTTAATTTCTATCTAGTTTGAATAGGATCTAGATCTACCTACTATCATCCATTAAAGGTGACTCTACACTCAACCTGTACAAATACAGGGGCTCGACTTTCCTTGATCCTAAAGACTTTAATTACATTGAATTACATTTAAAATTTGAGATTTAACTCAAAATTTGAGACGACTGGCACACCCTTCTTTGGGATATGTTCCCTCCAAGTACGTTGTTGTGTTGGATGATGATGTGAATGACGAGTTGGAGTGATGGTCCTGCATCAGAAGGAAATCTGGAAAATTAATGTTCACACATGAGGAGAATGGGACCTCCTCACAATCCAATGAGATCCTCTCCAAGACTAACAAGAGGAGTTGTGCAAGTATTTGCGACTCTACCATTTCACGCACCAGGGCTTTACCATGCCTTTCCAGGCACTCAAACATCTCATCCAATTGATTATTGTGAGATTTTTCAGACACATGGGCATGCGTCAAGGAAGTGATCTATTATTTAGAAGTATACGATTGCGCCCAATACAATACATTGTGAGCTATGTGCATCTAAAACGCATGCTACAAATCAATGTAGAGTGCTAGATGTGTTGGCCTACAGATTAGATCAGAAAGTATTATGAATAGACGAAACCCCCCAAGGACTTGGAAGAGGCCAAGGAGGTGGGGTTGGAGGTGGATTCATAGAAGGAATAAATTGAGGAATAGGGCCGAGAAGATGTTACAACTGCAATGAAAAAGGTCACTTGGCCAGAGACTATCCTCACCCAAGATGAAAATGATGCTCTCACTGCAGGACTAATGGGCATGTAACCAAATATTGCCCAGAACTGATCATGAAATGGGAAGATCAGGTTCGTCAACGAGGAGATAACTTCATAGGCTCAGAACTGAAAAGGGGAATCAAAGGAGAAAAAATTGGGGCAGATACAGATGGCCAACCCAAGATTCAGAAAACAACTCCTAAGGATGACAAGTATGACCCTTTGAAATAAAAGTTGTTCTTCAAAGATTCGATAGAAATATTTAAGAGTATCCCTACTCCAGAAATAGTGGAAAATTCCCCTAAAGTCACCTTTCAACCTAAACTTGTGCAAGCCCCTACCTCACCACCAACACCTAGAAACTCTGTAATTCCAAAGAGACACCCTGAGCAGTCTCAAAGCATAATCAATATTTGGTTTCAATTGTTCTTTTATATCCTAGGGGATGACCAACTTATGGATAAGTTGCGCAACACCCTATACCTAATACTGGGAAATGAGGGAACCCCAGAAGCCATCATAAGGACCAACCTCCCTGAGAAGAATACCCATAGAATAAAAAGAAGAAAGATGCGAACATGAAAAGACTTTAGGTTAGAATCCTAGCTAGATGATTTTTAAATCAAAGATGCCATGCTAGATTTTGGATCCGATGTCAACATCCTACCCAAAAATACTTGGAGAGATTTAGGAAAAACTCAATTGGTTTATTCCCCCATCCAGTTGAGAATGGAAAACCAGTACTGCATTTTCCCAGTAGGAAGGTTGGAAAATGTAGAAATAGATGTTGTGGGAGTTAAAACCACAATCGATTTCGAGGTAATTGAAATCATGGGAGATAAGAATCCCTACCCTGCTCTGCTGCAAATTGATTGGGCATACGAAAACTATGTTATCATTGATCTAAAGAAGGACACCATGACGTTTGAAGTGGATGGGATAAAAGTGGTTCAACCCTTAGATCCATATTTAGGTGCTAGATGCACTGAACCGGTGGAAAATAAAATAGAATTAGATTCTCTTAACCAATTATACACCATAACAGCAGGAACGAGACCGGATTATATAAATCCCACTACAAATGGATCGGTAAGTTAGCGAAGCATATAGTTGGCTAACGAGGATTTAGAATTAGCATTTGACAGTTGGTAGAAATGCTCATATGAATGATTCTCAAGACGATGTGCATCTGTCAGAGAGGCAATATGGATTGGAACCAAGATCAGAGAACACCCAACATATGATGGTACCTCATAGGTATACCGTTTTCTTTCCAGCATGGAAGAGAAAATAGTGGTGGATCAAAGGATCTATGTTCTTGACTTAGCTTTGCAGGATACCCCCGTTAGATGGTGGGACACTCAGAGAGCCTTGATTATGGAGTGGGAAGACATGAAGAAAGCCATCCGATGTCGATTCCAAAGTAGGGATTAGCTGAAAGAAGAGATGAGTATATATTTTCAAGATGCACAATTGTTCGATGGGCGATCTGACCCCAAAGTGCATATTGAGCATTGCTTAAAATAGTGGCTAATTGCAGAACTATCCTCTCACCTATGGGTTTAGTTATTTCTCCACTCATTGGGTCCAATTCCAAAATCTTGGTACATACATGAAGAGACTAGAAGAAAAAGAAGTTGTTGGAAGACCTTATAAGAGCAGTTTTGCAAGGACTTCTCCCTTACAAGGAAGTACCCTGAGCACAACACAGTCCTTCAAAGAATCTGAGAAATTATTTTTACTGGTATCTTCAAACAGAGATCAAGCCCAATAGTATGTGTTGACCATGTTCAATTACTTCAGTCTAGTCTAAATCACGTATCTGATAAGATACCTATAGCTTGCTGCAAATTTGATAAATACCTGGAAAAACCCGATGACTTAGAAGAACTTAGAAACTTAACTATTAAAGAAACGAAAGACAATAGAGAGATTCAGGATACTATACCTAGTCACACCTGTAGCTCCTATAACCATCCACTAAATTTGTGGAAAGTTAACATAGGGAGTACAGAGCATCCTAAGATAGCTTCCATAGGATATTACTGGCATGATAAGACTATGAATGGAGTCCACAACATGTTGTGGGAGTATGAGGACTTTTTCCCGAAAACATTCTTAGAACTGAAAGGTATATAAGGAGACAAGGGAGAATTGAAAATCGAGTTAAAACCCGATTCAAAACATATGAGGCACAAACCATACTGCCTTAACCCTAAAATAAAAGAGAAGGTCAAGAAGGAAGTAGACAAAATGCTTGCGGAATGACTTATTTTCCCAATCGAATAAGCAGAGTGGATTATTCCCATAGTTATCTAGAGCAATAAGGACACATAAGAAATTCGGGTCTATGTGGACTATATAAGTTTGAATTCTGGATGTGTGCACGATCCGTTTCCAACACCTTTCAGTGATGAAGTGTTAGATAGGGTTGGGGGAAAATAATCTTATTCATTTACAGAGGGATTCTCAGGATATCACCGAGTCATCATAATTGCAGAGGAAGACAAGAATAAGACCACATTTATAAATGAATGGGGGTCATTTGCATACAATGTAATTCCCTTTGACTTAAAGAATTCCGCTACACTCTACATGGTGTTATTCGAGAATTCATCCACAAGTTTGTAGAGGTCTTCATGGACGATTGGACAATATACATCTTGTTAAAGGAACATGTAGGGCTACTTCGGTTAATGTTTGATAGATGTCACGAATTTCATATATCTTTGAACCTAAGGAAGTGCATCTTCTGTGTACCACATGAAAATATGTTAGGCCATATTGTATGCCAGGAAGGAGTCTTGGTAGACCAAGCTAAAGTTGTGGTTATTATGAACATGCTGACACCTACAAGTGCTAAAATGTTGCACTCGACACTGGGACATGTAGGATATTACCGCGGGTTCATCAGAATATATGCAACTATCATCGCACCTTTGGAAATGTTTTTGAAGAAGTCCGAAATATTTCGGTGGACACTGGAATGTGACAAATCGTTCGACATACTCAAAGAAAAACTAAGTACTACACCTATCTTGATATTTCCCAATTGGGAAATTTAATTCCATGTACATGTGGATGCTTCAGGCATTTCCTTGGGAGCCATTTTAGCGCAACCAGGGGAAGGAAATATGAACCACCCTATCTATTTTTCCACTTGAAAGCTTTCGTAAGTTGAACACAACTACACAACCACATAAAGGGAAGGTCTAGCTATGATTTGTGCATTACAAAAGTTTAGACACTATTTGTTAGGCTCTCATTTCAAGTTTTTTATTGACCACTCTACGTTGAAGTACCTAGTCAATAAACCAGTACTTGAAGGAAGGATTTGTAGGTGGCTACTTCTCTTTCAAGAGTTTTGATTCGAATTAATTGTCAAAACAGGAAGATGCAATGTAGGTCCAAATCACCTGTCCAGGTTGGAATGAGGGGAAAGTGGTGGAGCAGTAGATGATCAGCTCCCATATGCAGACCTATTCCGAATCAAGGCTATCCCAGAGTATCTTGAAGACATTGTTGTCTTCCTCAATACAAGGACCTACCCAAAAATTTACTCCACAACTCAAAAACGACATATGGTGGTTCGCGTAGTACACTATAAACTAATTGTGGGACAACTTTACAAATTAGGACTAGACAACATCCTCAAGAGATGTGTCTTGAACCACGAGAGGAAAGATATCTTGTGGGAATGACACAGTGGAGTTTTGAGAGAACATATTGGAGGTAAATATATTGCACAAAAGGTACTTCAAGCTGGACTATGGTGGGTTGTGTTATTTAAATATGCTAAAGAGTATGCTAGATCGTGTGACACCTGCCAAAGAGTAGGAAAACCATCACGCAGAGATGAATTACCCCTTCAGCCAATTAGAGCACTTCAGGAATTTGAGAAGTGGGTGGTTGAATTTATTGGACCGATCAACCCACTAGCTAAGAATTCAAAGGCCAAGTACATCATTACTACAACAGATTACCTCATGATATGGGATGAAGTAGAGTAATTTCAAGATTGTTCGATAGATACAACCGCTAGATTTATTTTTGAAAACATCATTACTCGGTTTGGATGTCCTAGAAGCCTAACCAGTGATCAAGGTAGTCACTTTATCAGCAACACAATCACAATGTTGACAACATAATTCCTTATACAACACCATAAGAGAAGTCCCTATCATCCATAAGATAATAGTAAAGTGGAGGCATTCAATAAAATTCTGGAAAGAATACTGACAAAAGTATGTTGCACAAATAGGGAAGACTGGTATGATAGAGTTCCAACAGTCTCTGTGGGTTTACAAGACTACCACAAATAAGCTACACAGGTATACCTCATTTCAGTTTTTTTATGGGAAATAAGTTGATGTACCTGCAAATTTTATCATCCCTAGTCTCTATATAGCACATGCGACACACATGACAAACGTCGAATCGGTTGTGCAAAGGATTGTAGACTTGCAAGAACTTGAGGAAGCGAGATTTTTAGCAGAGTTTCATTAGTCAGATGAAAAAGATATACATAAATCCTGGCATGATAGGCACATTAAGTCTAAAATATTTACCCAAGGAGATAAGGTACTACTCTATGACAGTCATTATCAAAAGCATGCAGGCAAGTTGTGCAAGCATTGGTTGGGTCCATTCATAGTTGCGGAAATCCGACACTCTGGTGCAGTCAAGCTAGCGCAACTAGATGGTATCCTTCGACCAAGTTAGGTGAATGGAGCCCTCCTCAAGCCTTCAATTTCTCATGATTGAACGAAAGGACTATTTCTCCAGTCCAAGGGAGATTGTGCAGTAGTTAGATTTTAATTTTCAGTAATTTATTTAATACATTTAATAATGTCGGAGTGTGCATAGTGGCTCAACGACATATGTTTTCTTCTTTCCGTCTAAGTGTTTCTTCTGTGAAGAAATGATTACTTGGTCACCTAGGGTCAGAAGAGTCACCATTACATTAAATGAAGTCATTAAACATGACAGAGACCCTCATTGTGGTCGGAGGGGGCTGAATCCAAAATTTAGCACATCCCACCTACCATCTGCATCATGTCCAGTCATACCCTTTATGGTAGCTACAATAAACTGTCGGAACGTTCTGTCAAGCCATAAACAAGAAATATGCGTGGATTCCATCAATATCCCAACTGAGATTCTCAACCGTTAAAATGGTAATCCGCTCAGGTCAACCACGTCCCTGTCAGTCCGTTCATTAACACCAATATCACCTAAGATATTTTACCCCGTTATCAGTCCCGTCGGACACTGGAGCCTAAGATTGTGTTGTTGGCTTAGTGATGAGCATCTTTATGAGTGATTACAGGGTTCTCCAGTTATCCTGTTTATAATATCTCGCGAACCCAAGGGAGAGACTCACTGTTTGTCTCAACTATCTTTATTTTTGTGTTATCTGCACCCTAGCTTAATCTGTGAAATCCTCTGCTCCCCAGTCGCGACCTTGACTCCAACTCAACTAGTGTAGTTTTCCAACGATCTAGAGCTAACATGCCGAGAGTAGAAGGAGGCCGAAGTTCGAATCAGAAAGAGGAAATTCCAGAAGAACCGTATGATCCCCGGGTTGAGTTCATGGGTGATGTTAAGGGAAAGGACGAGCAAGCAAAACTCCTCGACCTCAACCTGACTGACCATGTCCTATTTTCTCAAATGAATATTAGTGTGTTTTGGGACTTGGTTACAGACTCTATGGGGGCCATGCAATTTTTCCCAAAGACGAACTTCATAAAATTGTTTGATTCCACGATTATGCACCTCAGGGATCTATCAGTATTCGAGATCACTAGTGAGGTTGCGTGGTGCACCAATTTTATGATCAGTCGGGTGCACGACAAGAGCTTATGGATCAACACAAGATACCCAATTCATGAAGAGGAAATCCAACAACTCACCAGATTATCCTTTGAGGGAGAGGACATATATAAAGGATTCCAAGGCTCGAGTAAGCATGGGAAAAAGAAGGGCAAAGTCAACCTATATGAGAAATTCCACACCTAGAGGGGTGGACACACAACTAAAATTGAGCCAATTCTACTAGAGATGGTCTAGACAACATGTTACGTGATCATAAGTAAGGTTATGCACTCGTACTATAAGGGAGAATGCACTTTAGATGCTCTCTTAGTAGCATAATTTTTCAACAATTGGCCCCTGCAGATAAGGGGTGCCTAGAAAAAATGTTCGAACCCTGGAATTCAGGGTTGGACTCAGAGAACATAGAGTTCAACAACGCAACATTCATGTAGTGGTACAACCAAATCATAGACGCAATGCAGTGGTTGAGCATACCACATGAGCTATTAAATTTGAACACAAGGAATATAGCATTTGGGCTAAATCGCCACTATACTTTTGTCTGGCCAAGGCATGCGAAGCCTGAGGACTTCCACACGAGGTTGCTACCTTTCTATATTGATGAAGAATACTTTGAAAAAGAATTCATGTCATGGAACGGTGTTAAGCACAACCCTCGCAAGTCAGGTATGCACTACCTCTAGCCACCAGAGCTTCTGAAGAAAAAGGCGAAGGAAGAAGAAGTAGGGTTGAGTTTCGGCGCAACAGAGAAGAAGTAGAAGGTTCAAATGTCGACAAGTTCAGAAGAAGAAGAGGAAGATAAAACCTTGGAGCGGAAGAAGAGGACATTTCCGTTATTTCCGCAGCTCCCAGAACATGCCGTGCTATCAAGTAAGGATTTCAATGAGATCCTTGTTGTTGCATTTATAGGGCATGTCTCAATAAAGAAACCTCGAACAAGTGTTTCCCCTGTAAAATTTATAAATCAACAACCAATATCCACGGCTCTACCTCACACTGGGGATACCACTCGTGTTTCCCATATTGTGATTAACATCACATATGACCCTGAGCCGTACGCCAGTCCATACATGACCCTCATTATCGAGCAATCCCCATCGCTACCACAAGACACCATCGTTCCCTCCCAACCCACTTCACTCGAACCAATGCAACTGGGTATCCCCGAACCATCCAAGAATGTGGAAAAACCCATTACCTTGACTAATGCAACCTTGAGCCAACTAGACACTCCAGATATACCCATTTCAATCACTTTGCCTTTGGCAGAAAGTCAACAACCAGAAGTCCCACTACTTACTCCAATACCGCAAGTTCCATTCACCCAGACTCCTCTCTCAACGGTCAGTGTTGAGATTCCAATTATCAAAATCGAGACTCCAAAAGTTTCACTACCTACAGAGACAGGAACACAACCTGTTCAAATAGAACCGCAAACACCATTAGGACAGAGCACACCATCATTGAAAGAACAACTAGAGCCAGTACTCCAGAATCTGCAGCAGTGTGCAGAGCTACTACAACTTTGCTTGGAAAAGACAAAGGTTCTCCCTCTACTTCCAACAACTATGAAGACCATACTTTCACAAAAATTGCAAGGTCCATCTCTAGGACAAGAAGAAGTGGATACACCCTCAGAACACTCCATGGCTAGTGGACTACCACTTCAAGCTAGATTTCCCTTAGACACCACTCTTACATCCGACGAGTTCGCTCATTTTCCAACGCCGCAACTAGTAGGACTTATCAAAGATTCTACCGACCATTTAGAGCATAAGATCTAGCAGGAAGAAAGGAAAGTCGAATTCTGGAAGCAAGAAGGACTCCTAGAGAAAACACGAAGAACGTAGGAGGAAAATTTGAAGATTCAAGCAGAGAAGAAAGTAGAAAAAGTATAGGAAAAACTAACAGAGGCTTGAACAATCTTCAGAAAGAGAACACTTCAGTTGCTAGAATCCAATGCAACAGTTGAGCCAGTAGAACATATTGAATTGGTTCAAGTAGCCCGGACTGAGTTGGTAGAATGAGTCGAAAATATTGAAGTGCAGTTGCGGGAAACAAAACTAGAAGCTGAATTACAACCGTACAAGCTAAAGGAACAATTGGAAAAGGTTGTTCTGGAAGGAAACAATGCTAGAATAACACTACATAAAAAGACTGTGGAGTGCACTACAATTTTCAAACAGATCACTGATTGGATGGGAATAATCTCACGATGCAACTAGACACTGAAGGACTTGCACTTAAAGATCCAATCCCTTAATGAGGAAGTGGCCAAAGCCTTGGATCCGCTAGAACAACGAGTGAAATTTGACGAGATTCAACAAGTAGATAATGATCTGAATGCATTGTTTGAAGTTTAGACAGTGGCCAAGAAAGAACTTTGAGAGTTTCGACTAGTAGTCCAAGCCGTCTACCTACAGATGCAGCAAGTGGACACTATCTCTGACTCAGAATGTAATTCCCTTGTTGCATCCAAACCAGAATATTTCACCACAAGCACAACCCAACAATTTGTTGTTGAAGGTTCAATGCTTGCCAAGAAGTGGCAGGACAAAGTTGAGAACTTCCAGGAATTCGGTAAGAAAGCCATGGAACTGGTACCTGAATTGGGTGCTTCGTTTGAAGGAGCTAAAGAAGAAACAATCCAAGATGGAAGTGGAAGCAACTTGGAAGCAGAAGGAAAGGACAAACAACAAGCCAACCCAGAAACTGCGGAAGAGATAAAGACTTGACTCAGGGCGATTCAAGGATTGTGGTCAGAGCCTGTTGGGCCCTTCGTTTTCATAAATAGAAGTTGCATAAGATATTTTAGAACTTCTTTTTGATAAAAATAAGTTGCACAAGCTATTTTGGAATCAAACAACTGACCAAAGGAAGGAACATAAAGCGTAGAAAAGGGAATGCACAACAAGAAACAGTTAAAACAAAAAATAGTTGGAAGGACAATGCAACACCAGTTTTGGGAGAAAGAGGTTGCAACTGAATCAAGAAGACGAGAGAACTATTGGGTTCTCAACCAGCAAGCCTATATCATATTATACATATGAAATCAATATGATTGTAAAATGGGATGATGATGAGAATTAGGATTATTATCACTTTTTGTTGTTGTTAGCTTAGCTAAGTCCTAAGATCTGGGATAAGAACCAGACTGATAATGTAATAGAGTCATGTAGTATTGTAGTGTTGGAAAGAGAAAGGGACTGAGATAACCTTGTCTCATAGTAGTACATAAGCATTTGATTATTATCTTTGGCATGACCAATTGTATCTGTAACTCAAGCTAATCTTGTATTTTGAGAAGAAGCTTGTTATACGATAATATAGTGGGAGACCCAAAGTTTTTTGAAAATATCTTGTGTACTTAGTCTTTTGAATCTATTCAATGTTATGCTATGTTATATTTTATGTCTGATATGCTTAAATGATTATAGCTTACATGTGAATGTCAACGCAACTCTGTCTCTCCATTCTCAGTTAGGAAATGTTCAGGACTACAACAGGTTTAGGCTATCTTGCGCAGGAACGATATGAATCTTGATAATTCAGAGATCTGTATGATTATTCTCCTTACCCTTCCCTACCATATTTGTCTCGGTTGCACTTCGGGTGAGACTTCTTCCCTCCCGGGAAGATGAAAATGCCAGTGCACTAGACTACATCAGTACCTTTTGTTGGTAACCTGAGAAGGACCCTGGTCTGGTCACTTTTGTGCCAACAAGATCCCCATATACTTAAACCCCATTGTTTATTGCAAATTTCTCTATATTAATTATGTGGTCATACTTTGATTTATACGTTGTCGACGGTTGCACAAAGTAATTTTAGTTGTTTATGACATATATGTAGTTTCTTGAACAATATGTAAATGAGCAAGATATGCTCATGGACTTTTATCTTTTTTAACTTAATTTGGTATGAATTTCCACTCTAGCATAGTCCTAAGATGGTATTCAAAGATATTTAAGGCTCTTTAAGGAAATAATTTCCTTTCAATCTATGAAATACAACATTACATTTTTTTCCAAGTAATATGTGTGTGTGGGTGTGGGTGAGCAGGATATGTTCATGGACTTTTATCTTTTTAACACAATTTGGTATAAATTTTCGCTTCAAAATAGTCTTAGGATGATATTGAAAACAAAGTAATTTCTTTTCTATTTAAAAAATACAAAATTACACTTTTTTCCAAAATATGTATGTGTATATATATGTGTGTGTATTTCTGAAATATATATATATATATATATATATATATATATATATATATATCATCTTAACTTATTCAATGTCCAAATTATCATTTATACGTCAAATCTTTTCTAGGTTTAACAACCAACTAAATTATACATCTAGCAAAGAACATGAGATATGAGATTTACATTATATTTGACAAGTATCGTCGATGTGATGTGTGTATAAGGATAGGTTTGAGTACTTATTTATCAAAGAATCTGAAGTTGAAAGCAATGGTAATTCAAGATGATTCTCCAAGAAGACAAATGAAAAAATACAAAGTTAATCTCTCCCTTGACACCATGCCACAAATGAAAAATACAAAGTTATTATGTCCCCTAATTCTCCAAGATGATTTTCCAAGAGGACAAATGAAAAAATACAAAGTTATTGCCTCCTATCTCCCCTGACACCACATTGCATATGAAAAAATACAAAGTTAGTCTCTCTCCTTACACCACAGCACAAATGAAAAATACAAAGTTATTGTGGTGAACCAACCCTATTCATACATGAAATATCTAAAATACTTGAAATATAAAGAAATCCATTTAGGATAATAATATATATCAAATAATAGTGTACACAAATACAAATATGATATGTTTGATTACAATTGAGGACCACGTTATACATACCTAGACAAAGTGCCCTTTCATTAATAATCATGTATTTTGGATAAGACAGATCTTTTCATTATAATGTCTTTTCATCAAGATGATTTTCCAAGATGACAAATGAAAAAATACAAATGTATTGTCTCCTATCTCCCCTGACATCACATCGCAAAATAAAAAGTTATTCTCTCTCGTGATTCACATGATTTTCCAAGAAGACAAATGAAAAAATACAAAGATATTATCTCCTATCTCCTCTGACACCACACCACATATGAAAAAATACAAAGTTATTCTCTCCCCTGACTTTTCAAAAACACAAATTAAAAATTACAAAACTATTCTCTCCCATGACTTTTCAAAAACACAAATTAAAAATTACAAAACTATTCTCTCCCATGACTTTTCAAAAACACAAATTAAAAATTACAAAACTATTCTCTCCCATGACTTTTCAATGAATGTGATGTGTATATAAAGATGGGTTTTGAACATTGATTTATGAAGAATCCAAAGTTGAAAGAGATGGTAGTTCAAGATGATTCTCCAACAAGAAAAAAAAAATAAAAAAAAATACAAACCTATTCCCTCCCGTGACACAACCACATCTACCATGCACACACATCTAGATGTGTAATTTAGTACTTGACACCACCACATTTATCGAGATGTGTAGGTTTAGGCATACACATACACAATATTACTTCTCTAAACTTCATTAAGAGGAATTAAACTAATTAATAGATTACGTGAGATCCTGTGAGGGTATTTGTCTTCATCTGTTCACTCTATTTATATGGTTAAGGGTGTTGAATGATCCAAATCGTATCATAATTGTAAAATGTTTTAAGTGCTATTTAGTATTCACGTGGGTTATAAATAAACGTATGGCATCTTCCCACTCCGTGTATGGTTTTTTCACTTTTCATTCTTTTAAATTTGTTTGAATCGATAGATGAATTGTTTTCACTTTTCATTCTTTTTAAATTCGTTTGAATCCATAAATAAATCGTTAACATTATTATATTTGTAAAGTTAATAAAGGTTTTAATGGTTTTTTTTATTATTATTAGTTTTTGTTTTATTAACTATAGTTAATATTAATGATAAATTATAATTATATGAGTATGTAGGCTTCTATAGTCTAGTTAAGATGTAGATAATTTTTTTTGGATAGAACTTGTGTATGAGTTTCTGAAATGTTCAATGTTTCAAATGGACACTTCACCCATTATATGAGCTTCATTTGTCCCTGATGATGGGTGGAGTATCCACTCGAAAGGTTAAACATTTCAAAAACTCATACATAAGTTCTATCCAAAAACATTTATGTACATAAATAGTAATTATATTAATGGTTTTCAGAATGAATTGAATAACACTTACCCTTCTAAATGTTCGCTTTGTTCACGTGTTCAACTGCTAAATGTTCACTTTGCTCATGTTCTATCCTATGTTTTTTTTCTTATAATACATTACATGCCATGCTAATGACAATGAAGTGCTAAAAAAAAGCCTCAAATGTAACGTGGCACATCGTATTATAATATCATCACTTCCCTAACCTGGATTCGAAGAGCTCTTGTTTTAGAAGATTCAGAGAGCTAGCTATTGTTTTAGATAGAATAGCTATAGGAATTCATTATGTGTAGGTTATTTAAGTCAACGCTTCAAATTTTTCATATGTAATCCATCATCAGAATAAGACAAGAAAGGATAATGAGTATTAGATCACAATAATTAGACTCAATGGATTTACTAAGAAATGTCACCATTACTATCTATAAATACAAGAGAAGAAACCCAAAAAACAAAAAACCATAAATTTTTAAAATTAAAGTTAATAATAATAATAAACAATATTTATTATATATATTATAACATATAAAAATAAAAATAAAAATAAAAAAGATAAACTACAAACCAGAGGGTCTCATACACCAATTTAATGTCTTTCTTGATCATGATTACATATACAGCATGAGTGGGCCTAATGGTTAAGAACATCTATTTTCTCTTAAGAGGTCACAAGTTCAAATCCAAAGGGGGGTAGGGTATGTATACCTCCATAGACTTTACCAGTCAAATCGCTGGGCGGAGGGGGGTCCCTTGTCCCACAAACTAGGGGGTGTCATACACCAATTTGGTGTGGTGGCTTGGTCGTGACCTTAAAAATAGATTATTATATATATATATATATATATATATATATATATATATGAACCAACATTAAATGTAAAATATAAAATAAAAACAAGACACTAAAAAATACAAAAAACACAAAATATTAAAATTAGAGTATGCAATAATCAATACTAAGAACGACAACATTGTTATAAATAAAAATAAAAAAACAATATTATTAAAATAAGAATCAAAGAAACAACCTACCCAATAATCTTATAAATATAACCTGAATGGACCTAATAGTTAATAACATGTGTTTCTTCATTAGAAGTCACATATTCAAATCCAAAGGGGATAGGGTGTATATAACTCTATAGACTTTAACAGTTAAATCCTTACATGAAGAAGATC
>ML818755.1:56472-70954 GCA_009831015.1 Picea engelmannii | reverse complement strand
TTGTCTTATTTTTTAAGTTTTTTTATTTTTTCTTTCATTTTTTATTTTGTTTTTAATATTATTGTTTCTCGTTTTTTTAATTTTAATATTATTTGTTTTTGTTTTTTTATAAAAAAAAAATATTTTTATATTGTTTTTTATTATTTATTTTAATTTTAATTTTTGTGTTTTTTTAATTTTATAATTTTAATTTAATTTTGGTCTTTTATATTGTTTATAATAATAATAATAATAATCAATTTTTAAGGTCATCATCAAGCCACACTAAATTGGAAGGGACCCTTCTCCCCCAACGTGATAACGTTTATGGAGGTATACATACACTACCCCCTATGGATTTGAACTTGTGATCTCTTAAAAGGAAACATATGTTCGTAACCATATATATAATTTGAGTGGGCTTAATGGTTAAAAACATGTGTTTTTTTTTAAAGTAACAATAATTAAATTACTAAACAAAAAGAATTTAACACAAACAAGAAAATCTCATACAACAATTTGATGCTCTCCTTATCCCACAAACAAAAAAATTTCATAAAAAAATTTGATGTTAAAAAAATATATAAAACCTATAACACTGAATTAAACTTATAATATTAAGAAAATACATGATACCTAACACTCATTGTCATGCAATTTCTTCCATGGCTACGGTGAGATATACAATTCATCTTTTCATTGCCGTGTTGTTTGCGTTGATTAAGAATGTTAAATTATCCAAATTCTATTATAATTGTAAAATGTTTAAAGCAATCTTTAGTATCAATGTGGGTTATAAATAAAAGTAGAGTGTCTACCCACTTCTTTAAGACGTCAATGTATGGTTTTCTCACTTTTCATTTTTATTTTTACTTTTTAAATATATTTGAATTAATAAATGAATCTATGGTTTTCTTATTTTTGATTTTTAAAATTTATTTAAATTAATAAATGATTTTTTATATGATTATATTTGTATAGTTTTATATTATAGTTATGAATTATGAGTTATAAATGCTTAAATTTTTATTAGTTTGATTATTTTTGTATAATTTTTTTTATATTTATCTTTAAAATAATTTTATAATTTATAATCTCAAAATTAAAGGAAATACACCTTATCCTATATTCCTATTAGAGGTTAGCCTTTCCCCTATTGTGAGCACCACTATGACTAGATACTTAATGTATAAGAACAAGTTACACAACATGGAAGACAAGATGCTTCCTAAAATTACTTCAAACTCTAGCTGTAACCACCTTTGATTCAAGCGAGGATGACATAAAGATGCCCGGTCTTGGCTTAGTCATCGGGGAATCATGTAAGAGACCATTTTGCAAAATAAGAATACTATGAAAAATATTATTAAATCAAAATTTAAGGAGAAAATGTGTTGTGATAAAGAATTAGAGGAAAAAAGAAAATTAAGGTATTATAAAGAGGTAATCAACCCTAAACTAGAAGATCAAAATTATCTCTTTGTTTTGACAAGTGTAAAGAAAAAAATAAACATTGCTAAGATAAGAACAAATTCTCATGAGCTCCATAGTGAAACTAGACGTTGGTCAATTCCTAAAACACCATGGGATGAAAGCATGTGTCACTTGTGTGACACTAAGAAGGTTGAAGATGAAAAACAATTTATCTTAGATTGTCCAACCTGTACCCATATTAGATCTCAATTTCAAAATATTTGTCACCCTACCAACCTTCCTAACCTTTTAACTCAACAAAACTATGGTGATATTGGAAAACTTCTCTTAATGCTTTTCGAGCACATATTTTTTTTTATAAAGAATGACAAGTAATCCCTTACCCTCTTAAGGTTTGATAGACCAATTTGGTCTCAATGGATGTTATTCTTCATCGTCATCATCTAATATTTTTAAATAAATTATAATAATTATTTTTTTAATATTTTAAAAAGTCAAAAACTTAAATTTGTTATTGATTTAAAATAATTGATGAGACTAACTATATTTTGATGGAGGGTTATTAATTTTACCTATTTTTAGTTTTAAAATAATTAAAAAAACAATCACAATATAATTATTTAATTGGATGAAGGGTTGCAATTATTAATTAGTCTCACATCCAAGTACATCGAAGTAAGTTTTAATTTATTAGGTTTAATTTATTGTGTTTATGTATTAAAAAAAAATCACGACCTTCC
The DNA here is from genome assembly GCA_009831015.1 of Picea engelmannii. Lineage (NCBI taxonomy): Eukaryota > Viridiplantae > Streptophyta > Pinopsida > Pinales > Pinaceae > Picea > Picea engelmannii. Next base: position 68,801 of record ML818755.1, on the reverse strand, counting down.
ATTACAGACATGTGACCATCATACTAGCACATTGCTTCACCTTAGCTCATCACTCAACCTTTGTTGCATAGTCTCACTAATTTTGTCACTTGATTCACTGCCACTCTCCACCGCTATGCATGTGATATATTGGTTTATACACTCAACCACTATATTCATTCAATGTAAACTAACTTCCTTCATATACATTGTTGATTCAACCAGGAAAATAATAAACCCACTCCTTCCATTGGCAATCAAATTATTTATTCTCTGGGATCGTCTGTGTTCATTAATTCTCAAGGATCATATACCATTGGTTTAGTGGATGAGTTTCATAGTGCTTATTAGATGGTGAAATCATTTTTGGATGTGCAATTTTATCGATGCTTTCACCCGCAGTCCTCACCACCATGTACAAAGTTTATGTTCATGGTTCATATCCTTCTATAGTGAAGGGTACTACTAAAGGGTAAGCTAGGGGATTTTGTTAGGTAGATAGAGAGGTAGTGGGGGGGGCGGAGGGCCCATAGTGGATGCCATTCAATGTAAGGTGGACTAGGTCCACTATAGTATTGAATAAGGTCCATTATGGTAGTTAGTTAGATATAATAAATGTATGAGGACTTCTGCTTCTAGAAGGTTCCTCCTCTAAAACGTTCTCAGGTAGTTGGTAACACTATATAAAGGGGTTCATGTAATGTAATGAGATATGAAGATAAGTATTGTATTTGGAGATGATTCTCATTAGGAGGTTTCCCCCTCGAAGAGACAAGTGAACATGAAAGGATCTCTTCCATAATAGGATCCATTGTATGGTGTTTCCCTACTTCAAGGATTTTCTTATAATAAAGAGTGGTTTTATTCTAGATTTTTCTCTAAATATTTTAGGTGTTTCTTTGTGCAAGTATTTGGTTCTTAACAATTGGTATCAAAACAATTTCCTTGGCAAGAAGTGTAGGGAATTTGTTTTTTTATTTTTGCATATTTTTTTGGAGAAGAAAAAGAGGGTTGTGACATTCCAGACAATTTTTGTATATTTCGGTGAAAAATTCGCAGAAGTGGGTTGTATATTTGAGTTCTTCTTATAAAAACACTCAATTTAAAAAAAAATCATTTGAAACTGCGTTTGGGAAGTCAATATATCGACATTTTAAAATCTGCAATTTTCAGGGTTTTTTGCACGGATGGCAGCGTGATTTTATTTTTATTTTTGTAGCACCTAGAGGCTGAATTTGCTAAAACAAATTACAGATCTGAGTTCTTCTTTAAAAAATAGTTGATTTGAAAAAAAATCACCCAAATCAGAGCTCCGTAAGTGAAGATATCGTTGATTTAAAATCATACATTTTTGAGGATTTTTTGTGACAACAGTGGGACTACATAGTTCATAACTTTTCACAGGGTGTTCAGATTGCTATCAAATCAGTGCCATTAGATAAATAATTTTAAGAGAATTGTTTTTATATATTATATGTTGTTTTTTCAATGGATATTGGCTCTCAACTCCTCGTGGAAATTCTATGGAAGATTGAAGCCCTTGAGCACCATTTGCACGAGGTGAAACAAGTGATTAGGGATAGTTGTCACAATATGAAAAGGATCTTGGATAAAATGCAGGAGATATATCTTATGGAAGATATTAGAGATGAATATAATCAAGAAGTATATGCTTGGTATGATTTTGAGGCCGATTGTGATGACTGGTATATGGATAATTGTCATTTTTGGGATGACAACCAATTTCATATTTTATTTAATGACTCTACTCCACCTTCTGTACAGAACATCAATGTGACAAATCAAGAGCTCGTTATAATTACCAGTGTCTGCCTTTCATGTTCTATAATGACATTATTCCTTCCAGATTCATCTTTGAACCTTTCCCACTATATGGATGGATATTTTTATTTGGATCCACATGATAGGTGTTAGTATTTGGAGCATCATTTTCAGTTGGTTATTGGGTTTCGATATCTTCTGCGTGGAGTTCACATGAGCACTTGGACATGCGGCCTTGGTCTACAATGGAGGTTGGACTACTTCAGCATGGTGGATTTCATTTCTCAAGGGGACCTTGGATCTCTAGTCTACTTCATCACTGTGGCCCACACTTATCCATGGGACCCTGGTATATGGTTGTACACCAAGCATTGAGGACAACACTTTCATAAGGGGGATGTAATGTTAGGTAGCTATAGAGGTAGTNGAGCAGGATGGCCCATAGTGGAGGCCATTCAATGTAAGGTGGACTAGGTCCACTATAATATTAAATAAGGCCCATTATGGTAGTTAGTTACATATAATAAATGTAAGAGGACTTCTACTTCTAGAAGGTTCCTCCTATAGAACGTTCTTAGGTGGTTGGTAGCACTATATAAAGGTTGGTTCTCATTGATGTCAAACCTTAAAGAAATCCCCATAGCACAAAGGTTGGGTAATGGACCCAAGATTGTTTGATGTAAAGATGACTCATTATTGTCTTATCATGGTTGATAATAAGTAGAAATAGATAAACTCCAAAGTGGTCCCCTTATGGTGAAAGCTCTCACGGGAAGACGCTTTGCAGATTGAGTTATCCTAGAAGTATGCTTAGAGAACCCATGCTTATTTGTGGAATAATGAGATGAAAGCCAGTGAAATTTTCATTGAAACTATCCTAGATGGATAGTTCTCATGCCATATCCGGTGGTATGTGGAACATCACATAAATTGTCATGGTTAGAGAGCTGTGGCCATGAGAAGTTGGAGAACCCAGGTTTGGGTAATGGACCCAAGTTTGTTTGATGGATAACGGTATGAGTTTTGATATATTTTCAGGTAATACTATTATATATGGATAGTATATGTCATTCCATTTATGTGGTATATGTAACGTCACATAACTCCTCACGGTTTGAGAGTTATGGCCTTGCGAAGTTGGAGGACCCTCATATGTCATCTAGAAGCCCCAAAAGGTCAAAGTAGTCAAAGTGGTTTAAGAGATTTTAAAAGGTAAATAATAAAGTGAAGTGATGAGTGTACTATAATTCAAAGTGAATAAAAAATAAATTAATTCAATAATGCATTTAATGGAGAAATTAGAAGTGGGTTAACCCTAAAATAAGGAAAGTGGGCAAAGTGACCTAGAAGATGTTTTTAAGGAAGCTAATTGGAGAGTATAAATAAGAGGCAAGACTCTCTCATTTATAAGACACAATTGAGAATATTGAATACATATAGGTGTATGAGGTAACCAAAGTATATTTAAGATGAATTTTTGAGGAAAGTGAAGAAAAGAAGGCCGGAATTCAAAGAAGGATAAATTCTTTTGATGATGTTTTCTAAGGTTTTTTATTTATTTTTTATCTCACCATTTTCGCAATAATATTTTTTTTAGAATGATTCAGACCGTTAAATTGATATTCCATTGAAGAAACATATCCAAGTATCTGTGGTAAAAAAATCATCTTGTGGGTCGTTGTAGTTTTGGAGTTACACTTCGTGGAAAATAAGGTTTGTGGCTAGTCCTGAAACTAGTCAAAAACAGGGGTTTCAGGTAAAAATGCCATAACTTCTTCATAACAGATCCAAATTAAGTAAGAAAAAATGTGTTGGTTAGAGTACAACCTGTATCATGTTGTGTAACCATTTCATATCAATTCAACAAACATTCTGTGCGGGCCACTCTCTACAAGGTCACTTTCTAGAATAAGCCATAATTCAGCAAGGTGTGCCATTTTTGCCATAACTCATTTTATGAGAGGTTACAAGTAGTGACACCTAGAGGAATTGCATAAAACACACTGAAGAACATTGTGTATTAGTTTGAGATATTTATTCATTACAGGTACAAAGTTATGATTATTTCAAGTTAGGGTTGTTGACTAATCCAAAACTATTCTTGTCAGACTAAAGAAACGTTTGATGAAAATGCTAGTATCTTGTTGTTAAAGTTAAGAAAGGTTTGTAGGTATGTGATCATATACACCAAGTCTATTACAGAGTTACAAATCATATTTTTATGATGAAATTGATGAGGGCTTTTGGTTGAGGTACAAGTTGGGTACATGGTTGAGACAAGTAGTTGATGAGTTGGAACATACATGAGGTGTATAGTTGATGATGATGGTGCATATTGATGAGTCATAGTTGATGAGTACTTGACACATGATTGGTACATACTTGTTACATGGTTGGTTGCACTTGTTTATGGTAGAGGTTGATTACAGATTGTTTGGTATAGGTTGGTGCATGGTTCATGCACTTGTTTATGGTACAGGTTGATTACAGGTTGAGGTACAGGTTGATGCATGGTTCAAGTTTATTAGTACATGTTTACAGTGGTATATCTCACAGTGATAGTGTGATAGTGGTTCCATCATTCTACTTCTACTTCAGGGCTGTTGGACGGGGCAAGGACTGGTGGTTGTAGCCACCTTCCGGTTGTAGCCGGAGAACATAAGGGGTTGTAGCATCCTTCTGGTTGTAGCTAGAGAATTGGGGAGTTGGAGCTTCCCTCAGGTTGTAGCCTGAGAAACTAGGGGGTTGGAGCCTCCTTCCATTTGTAGCTGGAAAACAAAGGAAGTTGGTGCTTCCAATGAATGTAATTCTTCAAGACATATAAGAAAAAACATTTCGTGGTTTTCTCCCGATTTGGGTTTCCATGTAAAACACTGGTGTACAGTGTATGTGTGTAATTGTTCATTTCTTATTACTTATTATTGGATAATAATTCTACATTGATATAACACTTGGATTATTTGGAGAAAAATGATTATAATTACGCTATTATTGATTCACCTCCCCTCTCAGTAATCCAACAATTGGTTTCAGAGCAGGCTCCTTCAGAAATCAGTTTAACCATTGAAAGGTAGATCATGGAGAGTACTAACTTGTATAAAAATGGAATAGCACACTTTGATGGATAGAAGTATGCTTTTTGGAGCATAAGGATGAAGACATATATAGAAGCACATGGGTTTGAAATTTGGCAATCAATTGTAGAGGGATACATAGTACTAGGAGTTACACCAACAAATGACAAATCAATGAAACTTGGTCAAAATAATTCCAAAGCTACAAATGCACTTTTGAATGGTCTCAATGAAACAATATTCACCAAAGTTGTACATTGTAAATCCGCCAAAGAGATTTGGGACAAGCTTCAAAATATTTATGAAGGAGATACAAAAGTGAAAGCAAAAAAACTTCAAACTTACAGAGGTCAGTCCGAACAACTAAAAATGAAGGAAGATGAGAATATTGCAGCCTACTTCTTAAGAGTTGACGAAGCAATGAATGCAATCATAGTATTGGGAGAATAAATCGAAGAATCTGTAATTGTTTAAAAGGTACTAAGATCTCCTCCTATGAGATTCAACCCTAAGATATCAACACTAGAAGAAAGATCGGATCTGAACTCAATAAGCATGGACGAACTGCATGGAATCTTCACAGCATATGAAATGAGAACTGAATAGGAAAATCTAGATGTAAAAGAAGACGCCTTCAAAGCATCCAAAAGATCAAAGAAAAAGAAAAAGGAACAAGAAGAATATAGCAACAACAACGACGTCTCGAAAGATGATGAAGAAGTGGCCAAATTCGTCAAAAGACTGAACAAGGGAACCAACGGTAGGTATAGAGGTAAGCTTTCTTTAATTTGTTTTAATTGTGATGGTATTGGTCATTTTTGTAACAAATGTCCTCATAAGAAAAAGAGAAATGATGAAGGTTAGTCAAAAGAAAAACACATATAAAGGCAAAAGAACTACAAATAAAGATTTCAAGAAAATTTTATGCATCAAATAAGACATCCCATCATAAGATGAAGATGAAATCAATGATAGTGAGACATGAAGAGTTCTATTCATGGAAGTAAAAGAGTCTGACAAAGAAAAATTTGAAGAAGAATATGAAGAAGCCGAAGAAGGATATGAAGAAGTTGAAGATGAAATTGAAGAGGCAGAATTTGACTATCGAGAAGTATTAATGTCTATCATAGAAGTTATCAGAAGAGAAAAGAAGAAAAATAAGAAACTACAAGCAGAACTAGACAAGAAAAAGGACACTCGAGATTGAGGTTCAAATAGAAGAAGATAAAATAATTGAAGTACTCAAAGAAAAACTATAAGAAAATGACAATATCATTGGAAACTTGGAAGCAGAGATTGTAACACTAAGAAATGATATTCAAAAGAAAAATATGTAGAATAGCTCAAAAGTTCTGGATGACATTATCAGCAGTCAAAAATCTCATCTTGACAAGTCTGGACTTGGATACAATCAGACAGAAAAGGGATCAAGCTCCAAAAAAACAAAGCAAGAAACAAATCCAAAAAACTATGCAGAAACAATCAAAGGGGATAGGAAGATGTATAGGGAAGATTACAGGGACACTCCTCGATGGAGAAGATTCAGATTTCAGAATCAACAACAGACAGATAGGCCTCAAGAAGAAGAAGGATTCATAAGAGCACCTTCTTTCATAAGATCTTCAACTCCCAAGTATCAAACTATATTTTTTGGTTTATGTTATGCATGTAATAATTTTGGACATAAAGCTATGAATTGCAGAGTTAACAACATGAACAATAACAACTTTGAGAGTCATACACAAAGGGTTTACTCAAGAATACCTAGTGAAACACAAATAAGAAGTTACAACAGGTTTGAATATTTGAGCACTGAAGTGGAATGTTACAAATGTAACAATTTTGGACACGTTGCCAAAAATTGCAGAATGGCAGTTCCTCCTAAAGAACCTCAACAGAATAACAATAGTCACAGAAAAGAACCTCAGAAAACGACATGGATAAGAAAACAAGATCAATATAGCAATGAAGAATGCACAGTCGCTCTACAAGCTAAGCAGAAGAAGCATGGTTGGTATGTTGACAGTGGGTGTTCAAAACACATGACAGGTGATAGAGACAAATTTGTTACATTGCGAAAGGAAAGAAATGGATTAGTCTCCTTCGGAAATGATAATTCAACCAAAATCATTAGAGAAGGTATAGTCCGAATTGGGAACAAGAATAAAAAGGCACAAAATGTTCTACTGGTAGAAGATATGAAACATAATATTCTAAGTGTGAGTCAAATGTGTGACCAAGGTCATAAAGTTACTTTCGCTTCACAAAAATGTGAGATAAGAAGAGAAGGTTCAAGGAAATTGGTCGGTACAGCTGCAAGAACTTCAAACAAAATATGTGTTAAGTGAAATTGGAAACGAAAAGTGTTGTCTAGGAAAGGAATATGAAAGTTGGCTATGGCACAGAAGAATCGGTCACATGCATTTTGATAACCTTGTCAAAGTCAGGAAAAGATAAGCAGTCAGAGAAATGCCCCAGATCACGAAACCAACCAACACTTTATGCAAGCATTGTCAACAAGGAAAGCAAGAAAAGACCAAGAAATCAAAGGAATATTCAACAGCAAGACCATTGGAAATTGTGCATACTGATCTAGTTGGACCAACTACAACAGAGGGTTTAAAAGGTGAGAGATAGTTTATGTTATTAGTTGATGACTATACAAGAATGACTACAATTTGTTTTCTCAAGAAGAAGTCAGAATATTTTGAAAACTTCAAGATCTATAAGGAAATGGTTGAAAATGAGATGGATTCAAGAATCAAATGCTTGAGATCTGATAATGGAGGAGAGTTCACTTCAAAGGAATTTATGGACTACTAAAACAGTCATGGAATAAAAAGTAAATTATTTGTTGCTAGGGCACCTCAATAGAATGGAGTTGTTGAAAGAAAGAACAAGACAATACATGAAATGGCTTGAACAATGCTAATGGATTCCAAATTGACAGATATATTTTGGACACATGCAGTGCATACAACATTTCACATTCAAAACAGAGTAATGCTCAGAAACAACACTGATAAAACTCCCTATGATCTATGGAAAGGAAGACCAGTAAATGTGAAACACTTCAGAGTTTTTGGAAGCAAATGCTAGATCAAAAGAGAAGATGGCAGAATGGGAAAGTTTGACTCTCATGTGGAAAAATGAGTACTTGTTGGTTACTCAAGTACAAGGAAAGAATACAAGTATTAAAATCTAAGATTGAACAAAGTTGTGGAAAGCATCAACGTAACAATTGATGAAATAGGCAAACCATAATCAAAGGAAGAAGAAAACAAATCAATGGAACAACTTTTCGAAGAAGAAGAAGCAAAAGATGAAGTAGAAGAGAAAGATGATGAGAATCTGACAGAAAAAGAAGAGAAAGTCCAACAAGTATCTCCAAAGACACCTAGCAAATGAGTACAGAAGAATCATCCTTCAGATTAGATTATTGGAAACAAAGATGTAGGAGTTGAGACTAGAAGAAAAATCTGTTCACCAAAACAAACACACCTAGCACTCTTATCTACAATTGAAACAAATTGTTTTTAAGAAGCCAACAAGGATGAATTTTGGAATAAGGCCATGAATGAAAAATTTGATCAAATAGAGAAAAATGACACTTGGGAACTGGTTCCAAGACCAAAGAATAAGAATGTGATCGACACAAAATGGGTTTTCAGGAATAAATTAAATGAAGATGGACAAATTACAAGGAACAAAGCTAGATTGGTATGTAAAGGATATGCACAGATTGAAGGAATCGACTTTGAATGGAAATTTTCCTCAGTTGCTAGAATGGAAGCAATCCGATTTTTTTTAGCCTATGAATGCTCCAAAAATGTTAAAGTATATCAGATGGAGATAAAATCAACTTTTCTGAATGGGGAACTTGAAGAAGAAGTCTACATTGAACAACCATAAGGATTTCAGTTGTCAGAGAATGCAGATTATGTTTGTAAATTAAAGAAGGCCTTGTATGGTCTAAAACAGGCTCTTAGAGCATGGTACTCTAGACTGGATAAGTATTTGTAGCAGGAAGGGTTCAGAAAAGGAAGTACAGACAACAACCTCTACATCACGGTAAGTGAAGGTAATATTTTATTAATTGAAGTTTATGTTGATGATATTATTTTTGGTAGTGATGATGACAGGTTAAGCCAGAAATTTGCAAAAGATATGCAAAATGAATTTGAAATGTCGTTACTTGGAGAACTATCCTTATTTTTGGGAGTTCATATACGTCAAAGAAACCAAGGAATCTTTATTTCTCAAACCAAGTATATCAGAGAAATGATAAAGAGGTTCGGAATGGAAGATTGCAAACCAGTTATCACTCCCATGCAAACCAGTTGCAAGTTGAACAAAGATGATGATTCAAAGTCTACAGATTAGAGGCAATACAGGTCAATGATTGGCAGCCTACTATATGCGACAACATCTAGACTAGATTTAATGCAGGAAGTTGGACAAGTGGCACAATTTCAAGCAACACAAAAGGAGTCACATGTGTTAGCAATGAAGAGGATTTTTAGATATCTCAAAGGAACAAAAGAGTTTGGATTATGGTATCCAAAAGGAAAGGATCTATCACTTATTGCCTACATAGATGCAAATTGGGTAGGTTGTATTGATGACCAACAAAGCACCAGTGGAGCATCGTTCTACTTGGGTGAGTGTTTAGTATCATGGCTAAGAAAGAAACAATCATCAATATCTTTATCTATAGCCGAGGTAGAGTATATTGCAGCAGCATCATGTTGTACACATGTTATTTGGATGAAACAAACTCTGACAGATATATAGGTTGAGTATGATGAGCCCATTCCAATATATTGTGATAATACAAGCGCCATCAGTATCTCAAAGAACTTGGTGATGCACTCCAAGATGAAGCACATTCCAATAAAGTATCACTTTCTACGGGAGTAGGTTGCAGAAAAGAACATCAGAGTTGAGTATGTGGGAAAAAAAGAACAAGTGGCAGACATCTTCACAAAACCACTTCCACGAGAATCCTTTGAATATCTTTGCCAGATACTTGGAGTTATTTTTACTCCAAAATGAATGCTTTTTGAATTCTTATCTTATATGTCTTAGATTTACACGAGGAAGCACCATATGAGGGTAGTTCAGTCAGGGGGAGAAACCCCGAATGGAAAGATACCTTTGCCATTGATGAAAAAGGGGGAGAGATATATCAAATGCAGAGGATAGAGGCAGAGGACAGAGGCATGGTTCCAGGGGGAGCATGAGTGATATGATTTCACTATTTCATCAGAGTGTTGCCATCAATGCCAAAGGGGGATATTGTTGATTAAGGTTGGTTGTCATTGATGTCAACCCTTGAAGAAAGCTCCGTAGCACAAAGGTTGGGTAATAGACCCAATATTGTTTGATGTAAATATGAATCATTATGGTCTTGTCATGGTTGATAATAATTAGAAATGGATGAACTCCAAAGTGGTCCCCTTATGGTGAAATTCCTCACGGGAAGACGATTTGCGGATTGAGCTAGAAGTATGGTTAGAGAACCCATGCTTATTTGTGGAATAATGAGATGAATGCTAGTGAATTTTTCAATGAAACTATCCTATATGGATATTTCTTGTCATTCCATTTCCGGTGGTATGTGGAACGTCACATAACTCCTCACGGTTAGAGAGTTATGGCCATGAGAAGTTGGAGAACCCAGGTTTGGGTAATGGACCCAAGTTTGTTTGATAGATAACGGTATGAGTTTTGATATATTTTTAGGTAATACTATTCTATATGGATAGTACATGTCATTCCATTTCTTGTGGTATGTGGAACGTCACATAACTCCTGATGGTTTGAGAGTTATGGCCTTACGAAGTTGGAGGACCCTCATATGTCATCTAGAAGCCCCAAAAGGTCAAAGTAGTCAAAGTGGTTTAAGAGATTTAAAAAGGTAAATAATAAAGTGAAGTGATGAGTGTCCTATAATTCAAAGTGAATACAAAATAAATTAATTCAATAATAAATCTAATGGAGAAATTAGAAGTGGGTTAACCCTAAAATAAGGAAAGTGGGCAAAGTGACCTAGAAGATGTTTTTAAGGAAGCTACTTGGAGAGTATAAATAAGAGGAAAGACTCTCTCATTTAAGACACATTTGAGAATATTGAATAACTATAGGTGTCTGAGGTAACCAAAGGATATTTAAGACGAATTTCCGAGTAAAGTGAAGAAAAGAAGGACGAAATTCAAGGAAGGATAAATTCTTTTGATGATGCTTTCTAAGGTATGTTTTTTTTCAGGTCATCTCACAATTTTCGCAATAAATTTGTTTCTATAATGATTCAGACTGTAAAATTTCTATTCAATTGAGGAAACATATCCAAGTATCTGTGGTAAAAAATTCATCTTGTGGGTCTTTGTATTTTTGGAGTTACACTCCGTGGAAAATAGGGTTTGTGGCTATTCCTGAAACTAGTCAAAAACAAGTGTTTCGGGTAAAAACGTCATAACTTCATAACATATCCAAATTCAGTAAGACCAAATGTGTTGGTTAGAGTACATTATTTAGTATTTTTTGTAAAAGTTTCAGATAAATTCAACAAATATTCCTTGCGGAGCAAGCTCTACAAGTTCGCTCTCTAGAATAAGCCAGAATTCAACAAGGTGTGCCATTTTTTCCATAACTCCTTTTCTGAGAGGTTACAAGGAGTGAAATATAGAAGAATTGCATAAAACACATTGAAGAACATTTTGTATCAGTTTCAGCTCTTTATTCATTACAGGTACAAAGTTATGATTATTTCAAGTTAGGGTTGTTGACTAATCCAAAACTAGTCTTGTGAGACTAAAGAAACGTTTGATGAAAATGCTAGTCTCTTGTTGTTAAAGTTAAGGAAGGTTTGCAGGTATGTGATCATATGCACCAAGTCTATTATAGAGATACAAATCATATTTGGATGATGAAATTGATGAGGACTTTTGGTTGAGGTACAAGTTGGGTACATGGTTGAGACAAGTAGTTGATGAGTTGGCACACACATGAGGTGTATAGTTGATGATGATGGTACCTATTGATGAGTACTTGACACATGATTGGTACATACTTGGTACATGGTTGGTTGCACTTGTTTATGGTATATGTTGATTACATATTGTTTGGTACAGGTTGGTGCATGGTTGATGCACTTGTTTATGGTACAGGTTGATTACAGGTTGAGGTACAGGTTGATGCATGGTTCAGGTTTATTGGTACATGTTTACAACGATATATCTCACAGTGATAGTGTGATAGTGGTTCCATCATTCTACTTCTACTTTAGGTTGGTTGGATGGGGAGGGACAAGTGGTTGTAGCCACCTTTCAGTTGTAGCTGGAGAACATAAGGGGTTGTAGCCTCCTTCTAGTTGTAGCCAGAGAATTGGGGAGTTGGAGCTTCCCTTAGGTTGTAGCCTGAGAAACTAGGGGGTTGGAGCCTCCTTCTAGTTGCAGCTGGAAAACAAAGGAAGTTGGTGCTTCCAATGAATGT
>ML818755.1:14762-56109 GCA_009831015.1 Picea engelmannii | reverse complement strand
TAAAACCCATGTTACCTTTGTATTTACTATAATACTAAACTAAGATTTACCTTTACCTACCTTATTGGGTAGTACATAAACAGACTCCCAAATAAATATGGATAAGAAAGAAGACACTACTAGGTCATGGTTGTGTTGGAATTACATTTATTTCCCTAGGATTTGTTGCACCAAAACTGAGACAAACTAACAAATGTTTTATAGTAAGTTTGTTGCATTAGCTAGAAGGAAAATGTAAGGGTTTGGGAAAGACCTCAACATATATTAGAAAATATTATCAAATCCTCATCACAATTAGTACCCTATATGCTTGTATGTTTCTAAGAAATGTAACGCTAGCGATTGATATCTAATATGTTTTTCGTCTCGTTCTTATTATAGTTATACTCAAGAGGAATAAAAGAAAATCTAGATTATCGTCAATTTAAAACAAGTTGATTAATAATCCTCTGACAATGTAATTCATTTCAATTATTTTGAGACACAACATATTTTCAAGTTGTTCTTCAGATACTATGTTCAATGTGGTTAATACAAAAGCATAAATTTTATATATGAAAAATGCATTTGATATAATAATATAAAATAGTTAATTGTTGTGAGGAAGAATGTTGCTTAGATATTGATCGCTAAGTGTATTTGACTAACCTTCTAAATAGTTTAGTTTTAATAACCATGAACATATACCTTATACATGCCAAAATCATACGATCAAGAGAAAGTGAATGTAAAGAACCAAATATGTGATCATGTCATTAGGATATGCAAAGAACTATTGTTAATAGTGAATGCAAAGAACTATTGTCTACTACATAAATTTAAACAACTATAGCCAAATCTTGTTACTATGATGTGAAGTGGGTAACCAAACAACAAGAAGGAGAATATGAAAGGGAGAAAATGTGATATGAACAAAATCATTTAAGAGATTCGAAAAGATCTTTTGATAAAACATTTATGTTTGATGGGTGTGTGTGTGAACCATTTCTTTTATAAGTTTGAGTGATATAGGTTGGTTCATTTTTCACTTGAAACTTGGGGCCTTGCATTTTTTGTTCTTCCTCTTCGATGTTTGAGATGAAATAATTGTAGACTTAAAGATCATTTATTTATGAGAATATACCTCACAACATATAGTTACAATGGATTTCCTTTCCAACAAGATCTCAACTTGTATGCAATAGGTTTGGGTGGTAAGCAATTTATCATTTAGATTTGCATGTCAACCTAGACATGGACATATGGATAGGAGTGTTGAGACGAGTGATTTATTTCACCCATCTTTCAACAAAAATGAAAGGCCCCTATCAACTATTGTAGATTGGTATCCTTGAATTACAACAGTGAAGCAATTGTACTCAAGAAGCTTTGTGAGTATACAAAGTCATGAGTATCTTATCATTCCATGTTTATTTTTGTTCATATAGAGATGGAGCATTGTGAACTTGTGTTAATCTAGTTGAAGTGAGCATTATTATCATGGTCCTCATGAACTAAACAACAACCAAAGAAATAGGGAGGAAGCCAAAGTAAACTCATTCCTTTTTTAATACATGTTATTGATCAATATTTTTCCCAAGACTTCACCTAATTTCATTGAGCTTTATAACTATGAAATATTTTATTTCAATAAAGGTTGTGTTTTATCATTTGCTGGAATAATTGATGAAAATATTCTACTTGAGGATTTTATCGTCCACATATTCTTCTAATATGTTCAAATATAAACCATGCTAAAGGTTGAAGATGCTTTTCACTCCACAAATGCACTATATTGGCATTATATGCTTTCAAGGAATGGATGATAATAGTTAGCTACAACTATTTTGCTTTGTCTTTTTGGAGATGACAAATACAAGACATATGCCTTATATGAACAAATTATTAGCTTTATAATCCCATTCATCATTCATTCATTGTCATCTATCATTTGTTCGTTGTCACAAAGGCAAGGACTAGTTGTTATGCAACTTCCCCTTGCTAGGATATCATTTCATATTTTTACCTTTATGCATTGATATTGTTACTTAAATATTTCTCCCTTCGTGATGCTCATATTTTTCACCGTGTCCCCTTTTAACTAGGTTGTGTTTACATGGCATCCTTTGTGTGTTGATCATATCATGATTGAGTTTTCACCACAAGTTCTTAAACAAGTGTAGTGTAGTTAGGACTCCATGAGTCTTCCCATTGTTAGGAAATAGAATTTCCATGCTAAACCTAATAGAAGAGAGGAAGATAGATTTAAGAAAAAAAATAGATGACAAAGTAAACACATAGTACACATATATTTTACCCTGGAAACCCAAATGGGAAAACCAAAATTCCTCGAGTGTCTTTCTCTCTTGTTGTCTTATTCATTCAAAATAAAAGGTTACATGCCTAATCTTTGTCTACAACTAAGACACAATCCACATCATACCTTAGTGTTGTTGCAAGAACAACCATGTAGTCAATTTGGCTTTCATCTACATGACCAACAAACTCTAATGGTTTCTTAATTAAATATTAGATGTTATATAATTACAACACGCCTTATTTATATGATTTATAGTAGGCGAAACCCTAAAAAAAGGAACATGAAAGCAGTTACATATCCACACACATCATTGGCTACAAATCTCGCAAATCTCGGGATTCTGTTACAGTCAACTACCAAGTAGGATTACTAGTGGGATACCATTCGACCTTCATTCGGTCTTCATTCAGTTGCCACATGACCACCTATTGACCTCTTGTCATTTGACCTCTTCGAGTTGTTGTTGATCACTTTGAATTCTACTTTCCTGGTCGAACACTTTGATTTTCGACTTTCACTGTCAGTCGATCCACCTCGAATCAACTTTCATTACAAAGAATATAACAATCCAACATTATCCCACTTGTTTTCTTCTTTGTTGAACCAATATTTTCTTAAACGCTTTCTCATAGACCAAGGGAAAAATGCCCATTACCTCTCTACACCAAGAGAACTTCACAACACTCATAAACTTGGTAAAAGAGTATGCCATGTTTTCCAGTGTGTCTACTTTCTCCAGCATCCCCTTGTTTCTTTCCACCATGTCTCTTACGAAATGGTGTTACACATCAATATTCTTAGTCTTATATTGATAAGTTGGGTTCTTTGCCAAAAATATTGCTTTGAATATCACAATTTATCTTCATAGCTTTTTTCTCAAAACTAATCCCTGCACACAATCATTGCGACCATACTGCTTCTTTGCTTCCATGAGTGGACACCTTGTATTCATATTTTTTTTTTGACAAGGCTACGACCTCATGTTTCTTACTCATCTAGCTAATTGCTCCACCGAACATCTTGAACACATATCCATGGGTCGACCTTCGTCGATCCAGATCTCCAGCTCCATCGACATTGACAAAGCCATGTACATCTAATTCACTATCATCTCTGGGTTTCCCTTGGTAGCATATAACATAGTATTTTGTGCCACACAAATACCTAAATACTCTCTTTATATTTGTGCAATGCTTCTTTCTATGTGTCGACATGTATCTACTCAACATGCCCATGGAATGGGAAATGTCTGGTCAAGTGTTTCCATCACACACATTAGACTACCAACAACACTTGCATAGGGGACACGTTCCATATCCTCTATTTCTTCTTGTGTCTTTGGACATTATTTAGCAGATAGCCTTTCTCCCATAGGAATAGGAACCTTTACAGGTTTGAAATCCTTCATGTTGAAACACTTCAAAACTATTCCAATATATTTATTTTGATTCAACTAGATCTTTCTAGCTGCCCGATCTCTCTTGATATCCATTCTCAGAATGAATTTATTTGCACCGATATCCTTCATGTCAATATTGGAGGATAAATGCTTCTTCACCTCCTTTATTGTGTCCATGCTATTTTCGATCAGTAACACGTCGTTGACATACAATGCTACATATATGAAAAACCCACCTTCTTCCTTGGAATATATGTAGTGATCAATTTTTCTTCTCACAAATCCCAAACTGAGGATGTATGTGTCAAACTTTCGGTACCACATCCTTGGTGATTTATTTAGACCATAAAGGGATCTTTTCATTTTGCACACTATCTCTTTCTTTCCCTTTACTATAAATCCTTCAGGTTGTATCATGTAGGTTTCTTCTTCAAGTTCCCCATGTAGGAAAGATGGCTTCACATCCATCTATTATATTTCCAGATCAAATGTTGTATCCAGAGACATTAATACTCTAATGGAAGTTAATTTTTCAACAGAGGAAAAAATTTCACTGAAGTTGATCTAGATTTAGGAGAGGAATGAATTGATTAACAAACTGAATACAATAAACAAAGAGATATGAATAATAACACAAATATCCAATGAACAATATCTTCTATTAAATAATGAAATAGGTTGAAACTGTAAAACTGTAGTACTGAAACTTACTCGAATGGTGGTAGCTATCTCTGAGAAGAGATGTGGCCGCTACATGCATTCGTTTGAATAGAATGGATTACAATGAGTCTCCAGAGGCCTTTTTCATATTACTCATGAATTCCAAAACCCTAGACATCCAAAAACCTAACCCTATAAGGTGAAACGTCAAAATTCATGTGGGCCTTATGGATAAATTGGTGTAATTTGGTACCTCAACTTCCTAGGGCCGTAAATTTTTCATACGACCTCCATTTTAAGAGTGTGATACCTCGTTGGAAAGGTTTTTCATAGAAATACACATTCCATCATCAAAATCTAATTTTGTCTACATTTTGATTGTAGCGAGCCAAAAAAAAATGTCTAGGGCCCCAAAACGGCCCCATAAGTACAACAAGATGTGATGACATGAAAACATACAAAATAAGCCAGTTGAATTAGGTGAGAGGCCACCTGTATCCACTTGGAGGATGTGTGGGGTTTCAGAAATCCCTAGAATTGTAGAACCCACAATTACAAAGCAGTACAGAAGAACATGCTGAACAAAAACAAACACAAGGAGCCAGTTGGAATAGGTGGGTGGCCACCAATATCCATATGGATCAATCCTCCCCCCTTAGGAAAAAATGGTCTCTGTTACGTTGAGTTCCCCCATCAGGTGAGGAAAATTCTGTTGGATTTGGTCCCGGGTAAGCCACTTGCCTTGGTGTATGAGTTTCCCTGCCTTGACAACTTGATAAAGTTAGATATGCTTCTGGTGAGTGCCCTTGACCTGTGTGTCCACTATTTTATCAGTGGATGCTTGTTCCATGTAGTCAAGGTTGATATATGTGGGTGTTAGTTTTTCTGCGATCTCATAGGTGTCTAAGAATGGTGGAAAATATGGCCGAAGGAGGTCCACATTGAATACTGGATGTAGACCAAGGAAGGGTGGAGTGTTGAGCTCAAAATCATTTCTACCCACCACCTTGGTGATAGTTTAAGGCCCATAATGAAGTGGGAAAATCTTCCGATGGGGCCTGGTGAGATTCTCCTTATGCAGATGTAACTAGACTTTTTCGCCAACATGAAACTGGTGTGGTACCCTGTGTTGATCATGGCGTTGCTTGTACTTAGAATTGGATTTCTGCAAAATCTCCTAGACGTCTTGGTGGATTTGTTGAATCCACTCAATGAATCTAGTGGCTTTGTCAATCGTAGACTGATCAAGGGAAGAGTATGTTTGTGCAGTGGCAAGAGGAAGTGAAACATCAATGGGTCCCAAGGGTTGGAATCCCAGACCCACCTGAAATAGGCTATGGCCAGTGGAACTACGGAGAGCCCTTTTGTAACTATGTTGGGAATATGGGAGACTCTCATCCCATGTACGTGGATGCTTAGAATTGTACATGCGCAGGATGTGCACAATCATCCAATTGACGACCTTTGTTTGGACATCGGTTTGGAGGTGAAAGTAGTGATTTAGTGAGCTTCGTGTCCAACAGAGACCAGAGACTCGACCAAAAGGTGTTGAGGAACCAGTTGTCTCAGCCGGATATGATGGTATGTGGTATCCGAAAGTGGACCTACACTCGATCGAAGAATATCTTATCAGTATCTATCGTTGTGACATTCTTTTACATGCGGTGAGGATGGCCATATTCAAAAATTGATCAACGACCATGAATGCACATTCATTTCCTTTCTGGGTGGACGAAAATCCATACATGTAATCCATTGTTATGGATTCCCAAGGCTTCTCAAGAATAGGAAGAGGGGTGTATATGTTGATTAAGGTTGGTTTTCATTGATGTCAACCCTTGAAGAAAGCTCGGTAGAACAAAGGTTTGGGTAATGGACCCAAGTTTGTTTGATTTAAAGACGAATCATTTTTGTCTTGTCATGGTTGATACAAAGTACATATGGATGAACTCCAAAGTGGTCCCCTTATGGTGAAATCCCTCACAGGAAGGCGCTTTGCGGATTGAGTTATCCTAGAAGTATGGTTAGAGAACCCATGCTTCTTTTTGGAATAATGAGATGAAGGTCAGTAAATTTTTCAGTGAAACTATCCTATATGGATAGTTCTTTTCATGCCATTTCCAGTGGTATGTGGAACATCACATAACTCCTCATGGTTAGAGAGTTATAGCCATGAGAAGTTGGAGAACCCAGGTTTGGGTAATGGAACCAAGTTTGTTTGATGGATAATGGTATGAGTTTTGATATATTTCTAGGTAATACTATTCTATATGTATGGTACATGCCATTCCATTTTTGGTGGTATGTGGAATGTCACATAACTCCTCACATTTTGAGAGTTATGGACTTATGAAGTTGGAGGACCCTCTTATGTCATCTAGAAGCCCCAAAAGGTCAAAGTAGTCAAAGAGGTTTAAGATATTTTAGAAGGTAAATAATAAAGTGAAGTGATGAGTGTACTATAATTCAAAGTGAATTAAAAAAAAATATTTAAATAATAAATTTAATGGAGAAATTAGAAGTGGGTTAACCCTAAAATAAGGAAAGTGGGCAAAGTGACCTAGAAGATGTTTTTAAGGAAGCTACTTGGAGAGTATAAATAAGAGGAAAGGCTCTCTCATTTAAGACACACTTGAGAATATTGAATACCTATAGGTGTATGAGGTAACCAAAGGATATATAAGCTGAATTTCTGAGGGAAGGTGAAGAAAAGAAGGCCGAAATTCAAGGAAGGATAAATTCTTTTGATTATGCTTTCTAAGGTATGTTATTTACAGGTCATATCACCATTTTCACAATAATTTTTTTTCTAGAATGACTCAGACTGTGAAATTGCTATTCCATTGAGGAAACATATCCAATTATCTGTGGTAAACTATTTATCTTGTGGGTCATTTTATTTTTGGAGGTACACTCCGTGGAAAATAGGGTTTGTGGCTAGTCCTGAAACTAGTCAGAAACATGTGTTTTGGGTAAAATCGTCATAAATTATTCATAAAATATAAAAATTCAGTAAGAAAAAATGTGTTGGTTCGCATACAGTCTGTAGTAGTCTGTGTAACATATTCAAATTGATTCAGAAAATATTCTATGCGGGGCATGCTCTACAAGGTCACTCTCTAGAATAATCCATAATTCAACAAGGTATGCCATTTTTTCTATAACTACTTTTCTGATAGGATCCAAGTAGTGAATCCTGGAGGAATTGCACAAAACACACTAAATAACATTGTATATGAGTTTCATAACTTTATTCATTATATGCACAAAGTTATGATTATTTCAAGTTAGGGTTGTTGACTAATCCAAAACTAGTCATGTGAGACTAAAGAAAAGTTTCATGTAAATGCTAGTCTCTTGTTGTTTAAAGTTAAGGAAGGTCTTCTGGTATGTGATCATATACACTAGGTCTATTACAGAGTTATAAATCATATTTGGATGATGAAATTGATGAGGGCTTTTGGTTGAGGTTCAAGTTGGGAACATGGTTGATACAAGTAGTTGATGAGTTGGCACATACATGAGGTGTATAGTTGATGATGTTGGTACATATTGATGAGTCATAGTTGATGAGAAGTTGACACATGATTGGTACATACTTGGTACATGGTTGGTTTCACTTGTTTATGGTATAGGTTGATTACATATTGTTTGGTACAGGTTGGTGAATGGTTGATGCACTTGTTTATGGTACAGGTTGGTGCATGGTTGATGCACTTGTTTATGGTATAGTTTGATTACATGTTGAGGTATAGGTTGATGCATGGTTGATGCATGGTTCAGGTTTATTGGTACAGGTTTACAACGGTACATCTCACAGTGATAGTGTGATAGTGGTTCCATCATTCTACTTCTACTTCAGAGTGGTTGGAAGGGGCAAGGACAGGTGATTGTAGCCACCTTCCGATTGTAGCTGAAGAACATATGGGGTTGTAGCCTCCTTTTGGTTGTAGCCAGAGAGTTGGGGAGTTGGAGCTTCCCTCAGTTTGTAGCCTGAGAAACTAGGGGTTTGGAGCCTCCTTCTAGCTGTAGCAGAAAAACAAAGGAAGTTGGTGCTTCCAATGAATGTAATTCTTCAAGACATATAAGAAAAAACATTTTGTGGTTTTATCCCAATTTGGGTTTCCACGTAAAACACTGGTGTACCGTGTATGTGTGTGATTGTTCATTTCTTATTGTTCATTATTGGATAATAATTATACATTGATTTAACACTTGGATTATTTGAAGAAAAAAGATTATAATTATGCTATTACTAATTCACCCCCTCTCTCAGTAATGCAACAATTGGTATCAGAGCAGGTTCCTTCAGAAATCAATTTAACCACTGAAAGGTAGATCATGGAGAGTACCAAATTGTATAAAAATGGAATACCACACTTTGATGGACAAAAGTATGCTTTTTGGAGCATAAGGATGAAGACATATATAAAGGCACAGGGATTTCAAGTTTGGAAATCAATTGTAGATGGATACACAACACCATCAATTCCACCAACAAATGACAAAGTAGTAAAAATCGGTGAGAATAATTCCAAAGCCAAAAATGCACTTTTGAATAGTCTCAGTGATACAATATTCACCAAAGTTGCACATTGTAAATCCGCTAAAGAGATTTGGGACAAGCTTCGAAATATTTATGAAGGAGATACAAAATTCAAAGCAACAAAGCTTCAAACTTATAGAGGTCAGTTCGAACAACTAAAAATGAAGGAAGATGAGAATATTGCAGCCTACTTCTTATGAGTTGATGAAACAGTGAATGAACTCATAGGATTGAGAGACGAAAACGAAGAACCTGTAATTGTTCAAAAGGTACTAAGATCTCTTCCTATGAGCTTTAACCCTAAGATATCATCACTAGAAGAAAGATCGGATCTAGACTCAATAAGAATGGAGGCACTGCATGGAATATTCACAGCATATGAAATGAGAACTGAATAGGAAAATCCAGATATAAAAGAAGTAGCCTTCAAAGCATCCAAAAGATCAAAGCAGAATAAAAAGGAACAAGAAGAATATAGCATCAACAATGACGTCTCGGAAGATGATGAAGAAGTGGACAACTTTGTCAAAAGACTGAACAAGGGAACCAACAATAGGTATAGAGGTAAGCTTCCTTTAATTTGTTTTAATTGTGATGGTATTGGTCATTTTTCTAAGAAATGTCCTCATAAGAAGACATCTCATCATCAGATGAAGATGAATTCAGTGACAGTGAGACAGGAAGAGTTCTATTCATGGAAGTAAAAAAATCCAACAAAGAAGACTCCGAAGAAGAATATGAAGAAGCCGAAGAAGAATATGAAGAAGTCAAAGAAGAAATTGAAGAGGTAGAAGTTGACTATCGAGAAGAATTAATGTGTGCCATAGAAGTTATCAAAAGAGAAAATAAGAAAAACAAGAGACTACAAGTAGAACTAGACAAGAACAATGACACAAGAGAACTAGAACAAATGATCACAAAATTGAAGGTTCAAATAGAAGAAGATAAAATAATTGAAGAAGCACTCAAAGAAAATCTAGAAGAAAAGGATAGAATCATTGGAAACTTAGAAGCAAAGATTGTCACACTAAGAAAGGATATTCAAAACAAAAATACGAAGAATAGCTCAAAAGTTTTGGATGACATTATCAACAGTCAAAAATCTCATCTTGACAATACTAGACTTGGATACAATTAGATAGAAAAGGGATCAAGCTCCAAGCAATAGAGCAAGAAACATATCCAAAAATCTATGCAAAAACAATCAAAGAGGATAGAAGGATATACAACGAAGATTACAGGGATACTTCTCCACCGAGAAGAGTCGGATTTTAGAATCAACAATAGATAGATAGGCCTCAAGAAGAAGAAGGGTTCATAAGAACACCTCCTTTCATAAGATCTTCAACTCCCAGGTATCAAACTATATTTTTTGGTTTATGTTATGCTTGTAATAATTTTGGACATAAAGCTGTGAATTGCAGAGCTAACAATAGGAAAAATAACAATTTTGAGAGTCATACACAAACGGTTTATTCAAGAAGACCTAGTGAAACACAAAGAAGAAGTTACAACATGTTTGAATCTTTGAGCACTGAAGTGGAATGTTACAAATGTAACAATTTTGGACACGTGGCCAAATATTGTAGAATGACATTCCCTTCTAAAGAACCTCAACAGAATAACAATAGTCACATACATAAACCTCAAAATATGACATGGATAAGAAATCAAGATCAATATAGCAATGAAGAATGCGCAATCACTCTACAAGCTAAGAAGAAGAAACACGGTTGGTATGTTGACAGTGGGTGTTCAAAACACATGAAAGGTGATAGAGACAATTTTCATACATTACGGAAGGAAAGAGATGGACCAGTCTCCTTCGAAAATGATGATTCAGCCAAAATCATTGGAAAAGGCACAGTCCGAATTGGGAACAAGAATGAAAAGGTAGAAAATGTTCTACTAGTAGAAGACATGAAACATAATCTTCTAAGTGTGAGTCAAATGTGTGACCAAGGTCATAATGTTACTTTCAGTTCAAAAAAATGTGAGATAAGAAAAGAAGGTTCAGGGAAATTGGTCTCTATAGTTGCAAGAACTTCAAGCAACATATATGTGTTAAGTGAAATTGGAAATGAAAAGTGTTTTCTAGGAAATGAAGATGAAAGTTGGATATGGCACAGAAGAATGGGTCACATACATATTGATAACATTGTCAAAGTTAGCAAAAGAGAAGAAATCAAAGAAATTCCCCAGATCACGAAACCAACCAATACTTTATGCAAGCATTGTCAACAAGGAAAGAAAACAAAGACCAGGTTCAAATCAAATGAATATTCAATGACAAGAGAACTAGAAATTGTGCACACTGATCTAGTTGGAACAACTAGAACAAATGGATTAAAAGGTGAGAAATACTTTATGTTATTAGTTGATGATTATACAAGAATGACTGTAGTTTTCTTTCCCAACAATAAGTTAGAAGATTTTGAAAACTTCAAGATCTACAAGGAAATGGTTGAAAATGAAATGGATTGAAAAATAAAATTCTTGAGATCTGATAATGGAGGAGAGTTCACCTCAAAGGAATTTATGGACCACTGCAACAATCATGGAATAAACAGGCAATTCTCTATTGCTAGGACACCTCAACATAATGGAGTTGTTGAAAGAAAGAACATGACAATACAGGAAATGGCTCGAACAATGCTAATGGATTCAAAATTGACATATATTTTTTGGACATAGGAAGTACATACAACAATTCACATTCAAAACAAAGTGATGCTCAGAAACAACACTAACAAAACTCCTTACTAACTATGGAAAGGAAGACCAACAAATGTAAATCACTTCAGAGCTTTTGGAAGCAAATTCTATATCAAAAGTTAAGATGGCGGAATGGGAAAGTTTGACTCTCATGTGGACAAAGGAGTACTTGTTGGTTACTAAAGTACAAGGAAAGAATACAAGTGTTACAATCTAAGATTGAACAAAGTTGTGGAAAGAATCAATGTGACAATTGATGAAACAGGCAGACCTAAATCAAAGGAAGAAGAAAATGAATCAATGAAACAACCCTTAGAAGAAGAAGCAGAAGATGAAAAAGAAGTAGAAGAGGAAGATGAAGAGAATCCGATAGAAGCAGAAGAGAAATTTCAGCAAGTGCCTCCAAAGACACCCAGTAAACGAGTACAGAAGAATCATCCTTCAGAACAGATTATTGGAAACAAAGATGCAGGAGTTGAGACTAGAAGAAAAATCCGCTCACCAAAACAAACACACCTAGCACTCTCATCTACAATTGAACCAAACTGTTTTGAGGAATCCAACAAGGATGAATTTTGGAAAGAGGCCATGAATGAAGAATTGGACCAAATAGAGAAAAATGACACGTGGGAACTGGTCCCAAGACCAAAGAATAAGAATGTGATCGACACAAAGTGGGTCTTCAGGAATAAATTGAATGAATATCGACAGGTTACAAGGAACAAAGATAGATTGGTATGTAAAGGATATGGACAGGTTGAAGGAATCGACTTTGAAGAGACATTTTCCCTAGTTGCCAGAATGGAAGTAATTTGTTTTCCTTTAGCTTATGCATGCTCAAAAAATATTAAAATGTATCAAATAGACGTAAAATCAACTTTTCTGAATGGGAAAATTGAAGAAGAAGTCTACATTGAACAACTAGAAGGATTTCAGTTGTCAAAAAACACAGATTATCTGTGTAAATTAAAGAAGGCCTTGTATGGTCTAAAACAGGCTCCTAGAGCATGGTACTCTAGATTGGATAAGTATCTGCAACATGCAGGGTTCAAAAAAGGAAGTGCATACATCAACCTCTACATCAAGGTAAGTCTAGGTAATATTTTATTAATTGAAGTTTTGATGATATTATTTTTGGTAGTGATGATGACAGGTTAAGCCAAAAATTTACAAAAGATATGCAGAATGAATTTGAAATGTCGTTACTTGGAGAACTATCCTTCTTTCTGGGACTTCAGCTATACCAAAGCAACCAAGGAATTTTTATTTCTCAAAACAAGTATATCAGAGAAATGCTAAAAAGGTTCGGTATGGAAGATTGCAAACCAGTTATCACTCCCATGCAAACCAATTGCAAGTTGAGAAAAGATGATGATTCAAATTCTACAGATCATAGGAAATACACGTCAATGATTGGAAAACTACTATATGTGACAACATCCATACCAAATGTAATGCAGGAAGTTGGACAGGTGGCATGATTTCAAGCAACACCAAAGGAATCACGTGTATTAGCAGTGAAGAGGATTTTTAGATATCTCAAAGGAACAAAAGAGTTTGGATTATGGTGTCCAAAAGGAAATGATCTATCACTTATTGCCTACACAGATGTAGATTGGACAGGTTGTATTGATGACCGACAAAGCACCAGTGGAGCGACATTCTTCTTGGATGAGTGTTTTGTATCATGGTTAAGCAAGAAACAATCATCAATATCCTTATCTACATCCGAGGAAGAGTACATTGTAGCAGCATCATGTTGTACACAGGTTCTTTGGATGAAACAAACTATGACGGATATACAGGTTGAGTATGATGAGCCCATTCCAATCTATTGTGATAATACAAGTGTTATCAATATCTCAAAGAATCTGGTGATGCACTCCAAGATGAATCACATTCCAATCAAGTATCACTTTTTACGAGAACAAGTTGCAAAAAAGAACATCAGAGTTGAGTATGTGGGCACAAAAGAACAAGTCGCAGACATCTTTACAAAACCACTTCCATGGGTAGCCTTTGAGTATCTTCGCTAGAGACTCAGAGTTATTTCTACTCCAAAATGAATTATTTTGAATTCTTATCTTATATTTCTTAGATGTACACAGGGAAGAACCATAAGAAGACAGTTCAATCAAGGGGAGCAACCCCGGATGGAAAGATATCTTTGTCATTGATGACAAAGGGGGAGAGATTTATCAGATGCAGAGGATAGAGGAATGGTTCTAGGGGGAGTAGATTTATTAGATGCAGAGGATAGAGGCATGGTTCCAGATGGAGCATGAGTGATATGATTTCAGTATTGCATCAGAGTGTTGTCATCAATGCCAAAGGGGGATATTGTTGATTAAGGTTGGTTGTCATTGATGTCAACCCTTGAAGAAATCCCGATAGCACAAAGATTTGGGTAATGGACCCAAGTTCGTTTGATGTAAAGATGACTCATTATTTTATTTTCATGGTTGATAAGAAGTACAGATGAATGAACTCCAAAATGGTCCCCTTATGGTGAAATCCCTCACGAGAAGACGCTTTGCGGATTGAGTTATCCTAGAAGTATGGTTAGAGAACCCATGCTTATTTGTGGAATAATGAGATGAATGTTAGTAAATATGTCAGTGAAACTATCCTAGATGGATATTTATTTTCATTCCATTTCCGGTGGTATGTGGAATGTCACATAGCTCCTCACGGTTAGAGAGTCATGGCCATGAGAAGTTGGAGAACCTAGGTTTGGGTAATGGACCCAAGTTTGTTTGATGGATAATGGTATGAGTATTGATATATTTGCAAGTAATACTATTCTATATGGATGGTAAAATTCATTCCATTTCTGGTGGTATGTGGAACGTCACATAAGTCCTCACGGTTTGAGAGTTATGGCCTTACGAAGTTGGAGGACCCTCTTATGTCATCTAGAAGCCCCAAAAGGTCAAAGTAGTCAAAATGGTTTAAGATATTTTAGAAGGTCAATAATAAAGTGAAGTGATGAGTGTACTATAATTCAAATTGAATACAAAATAAATTATTTAAATAATAAATTTAATGGAGAAATTAGAAGTGGGTTAACCCTAAAATAAGGAAAGTGGGCAAAGTGACCTAGAAGATGTTTTTAAGGAAGCTACTTGGAGAGTATAAATAAGAGGCAAGGCTCTCTCATTTAAGACACACTTGAGAATATTGAATACCTATAGGTTTCTGAGGTAGACAAAGTATATATAAGCCTAATTTCTGAGGGAAGGTGAAGAAAAGAAGGTTGGAATTCAAGGAAGAATAAATTCTTTTGATGATGCTTTCCAAGGTATGTTATTTACAGGTCATCTCACCATTTTCGCAATAACGTTTTTTATAGAATGATTCAGACCATGAAATTTCTATTCCATTGAGAAAACATATCCAATTATATGTGGTAAAAAATTCATCTTGTGGGTCGTTGTATTTTTGGAGTCACACTCCGTGGAAAATAGGGTTTGTGCCTAGTCTTGAAACTAGTCAGAAACAGGTGTTTCGAGTAAAAATGTCACAACTTCTTCATAAAAGATCCAAATTCCATAAGAAAAAATGTGTTGGTTAGAGTACAATATGTAGTATTCTTTTTAACATTTTCAGATTGATTCAACAAGTATTCCGTGTGGTGCACACTCTACAATGTCGCTCTCTAGAATAAACCAAAATTCATTAAGGTATGCCATTTTTGCTATAACTAATTTTCTGAGAGGTTCCATGTAGTGAAACTTGGATAAATTGCATAAAAATAACTGAAGAACATTGTGTATCAGTTTCATATATTTATTCATTACAAGTACAAAGTTATGATTATTTCAAGTTAGGGTTGTTGACTAATCCAAAACTAATCATGTGAGACTAAAGAAAAGTTTGATGTAAATGCTAGTCTCTTGTTGTTTAAAGTTAAGGAAGGTTTGTTGGTATGTGATCATATACACCAGGTCTATTACAAAGTTATAAATCATATTTGGATGATGAAATTGATGAGGGATTTTGGTTGAGGTACAAGTTGGGTACATGATTGATACACGTAGTTGATGAGTTGGCACATACATGAGGTGTATAGTTGATGATGCTGGTAAATATTGATGAGTCATAGTTGATGAGTAGTTGACACATGATTGGTACATACTTGGTACATGGTTGGTTTCACTTGTTTATGGTACAGGTTGATTATAGATTGTTTGGTACAGGTTGGTGCATGGTTGATGCACTTGTTTATGGTACAGGTTGGTGCATGGTTGATGCACTTGTTTATGGTACAGGTTGATTACAGGTTGAGGTACAGGTTGATGCATGGTTGATGCATGGTTCAGGTTTACTAGTACATATTTACAATGGTATATCTCACAGTGATAGTGTGACAGTGGTTCCATCATTCTACTTCTACTTCAGGGTGGTTGGACAGGGAAAGGACAGGTGGTTGTAGCCACCTTCCAGTTGTAGACGGAGAACATAGGGGGTTGTAGCCTCCTTCTGGTTGTAGCCAAAGAATTGGGGAGTTGGATATTCCCTCAGGTTATAGCCTGAGAAAATAGGGGGTTGGAGCCTACTTCCAGTTGCAGCTGGAAAACAAAGGAAGTTGGTGCTTCCAATGAATGTAATTCTTCAAGACATATAAAAAAAAACATTGTGTGGTTTTCTCCCGATTTGGGTTTCCTCGTAAAAAAATTGTGTACTGTGTATGTGTGTGATTGTTCATTTCTTATTGCTCATTATTGGATAATAATTCTACATTGATATAACACTTAGATTATTTGAAGAAAAAGGATTATAATTACACTATTATTGATTCACCCTCCCTCTCAGTAATCCAACAGTATAAGCCTTGCTTCTTGATGGTTGTTTTGGAAATGGAACAGATAGTGAAAGATCTGATATACTTGCTGACAACCTGTCGAATGTTTGGCCAGTAATTTTTTTTTTGAAGAACTACCACAGTTTTCTCTATGCCAAATGTCCTGCCACCCAAATATAGTGGGCTGCCCAAATCATCATTGCATGCTCGCTTGTAGGAACACAGATATGTCCCAAGTGGCATAAGAGTCCGTTCTGAATGTGAAAATGAGTGACAGTTGCGCCTATACCCAAGAGCTGGTAGGTGGTGGCGAAGTCTTGATCTTGCTGATAAAGTATGGGCCACTCAGATGCTTCATGTCCACAGGAATAGAGCACAGTGGTGAGTGTAGCCATAGGAGGCCGACTGCGGAAATCAACAACATGATTGGAGATACCAATATTATACTTGATGTTGAGATGGAACTGCTGCAGGTAGGTGGATCACTTCTTATGGAAGTCGTTTTGCAATTTCCCCTGTGTCTGTATGAATTGCAGAGGCTTGTGATCGGTGTGTATGATCGTCTCTTTCCCAAGAATGTAATGTTTCCATTGACGACAGGCTTGTACAATGGAATACATTTCCTTGTCATAGGTGGGGTATTTCCGAACAATATCAAAGAGTGTCTCACTATGGTATGACATTGGATGCCTGTGTTGAGTGACAACTGCACCCACAACATAGTCATATGCATTAGTCTCAATCTCGAATGGTTGTTGCAGATCGGGCAAGGAGAGTACTGGAGCCAAGCACAAGAGATGCTTTAGATCATCGAATGCTCATTGTTGATCCTTCCCCTACACAAACTTGGCCCTACCACCTCCCTTGGTCACCTGGATGAGGGCCCATGCAATATGGGAGAATCCCAAAATGAACTGTCGGTAGAAGTTGGCTAGTCCCAAAAAGATTGGAAGCTCGGTTAGTGTGGTCATGGCTGGCCAGTCACGAATGACTTATATATTAGTTGGATCAACATGTACCCCATGCTCATCAACAATGTAGCCCAAGTATTGGACCCTGTTCATGCCAAAAGAGAAATTTTCCAAGTTGGCATAAATCTTGTGCTGCCGCAGAGTGCTCAAAACCTATTGAATATGCCGCATGTGATCCTCCCACATTCTGTTGAAGATGAGGATGTCATCCAACTATAATACCACAAAGGAGTTGGTGAAGGGTCTCAATACATCATCCATCAATCTAATGAAAGTGGCTGGTGCATTTGTTAAGACAAAGGGCATGACTAGCCATTCACAAAGACCTTCTTTAGACTTGAAGGTTGTCTTCCATACAACAGTTGGTTCGATGGGAACCTGGTGGCAGACAAAATTTAGGTCAATCTTGCTGAAGAACTTGGCCCCCTTGAGTTGGTCAATAAGGTCATCAATCCTAGGAATGGGGTAGCGGTTCATGACTATGATTTTGTTTAATTCTCTGTAATCAATCCAGAGTTGCCAAGTCCCATCCTTCTTCTGCACCAATACAATTGGGCTTCCACGAGGGGAGGAATTGGGTTTGATGTCCCCCTTTTGAATAATATCTCGAATATGACGCTTCATTTCATCATTCTCCATCAGCGATCATCGATAGAATAGTCCATTTGGTAGAGGTGCTTTAGGGGTCAGATCAATTGGAAGCTTGACTTGGAAGTGTGTCGATACCCCTATAAGTGAGGAGAATATGTCTCTGTATTCTTCCATGATCCCTTCCACTTTTTGTAGCTACAAAGAGATGCGTTGTGTAGAGGCCACAAATGTGGCAGTGACCTTCTACTTGCTATGAGCATGGATCACAAAGAAGACGAACTTCTCGGTCTATGAAATGACCTTACTGTTATCACTGAAATTTCATCCGCAAATGGTTACAGGAATCCAGCATCTCCAAAACACCTATTAGTTCATCCATGGCCCACACATACATTTCCAAAGGGCACAAACTATACCACTGGTTATAAAATCAACATGCGCTTAGAATACACAAGAAGTGCGTGCACATGCGCCAGTCGAAAACATCGGAAAATCACACATGCGCGACTGTTGATGCAAAAAGCCGCGCACACCTCAGAACGACACATTAATGATTCTAGTCAGCCTCCCACCCACTTTTGGTTCATCTCCCAAGTCAATTTGACCCCCAAATCTGAGCTGAATATGAGTGGGAGGCTGGTCAAAGACCTAGAGGGTCCCTTGTTCACACTCAAGACCGGTTGGATAATGCCTCAAATATTTTCTATAAAAAGAGGCCATGGGTGCACTATATTTCCAAGAATCTATTTGTATTGTTATGATGCCTCTATTCTCCTGCAAGGAACCTCTTTCCTCATTGGATCATATAAGCACCATTTCATTGGGCTATTCATATCACCTCTTGAGTGAATGAGATTTGGATTTCTTCACCATTTCCTTTTAGTTTTCTATTTGTAAGAAGAGCTCTCTCATTGGGGCTTCAAGAGACCTCCCTTGAAGGAAGAGGGGACCCATAAGTCTCCCTTTCTCTTTGGTGTTTTCCCACTAATACAATCTATCCATTGGTGGCATGAATATCAATTTTTCTTTTGTTCTATTTCCCTTATGCACTTTAGTTTAGTTTCTTTGATTGTTGTTAGATTAGTTGTTTGTTTATTTCTTGTGCTTGACATTTCTAACTCTTTCACTAACTTCTATCCTGTCCATCTAACCCAACTAGACTTGCAATTGTCCATCTTTTTCTCATTCAGGTGATGAAAAGGATACAACACTTACTGCATTACCTAGTAGAGATTAAAGAAATAGCAGAAGGTGGCGCTACCTATGGGATCTTGTAAAATTGTCTACCCAAAGTAATAATAACACTACGGGGTCTAGACTCATACACAAATTGACACTTCCACAAATATGGTTTCCCTAAAAGAACATCACAAACTTCAAGGGGATAAATATCACACAGTACCTCATGTTTGAAAGGCTTTATGTCGTAGGGCAGACGACACTGTTGGCTGACACAGAGCTCTCTTCCTTGGACAATCCAGCCGATAGTGTAGGGATTCAGGTGCATCATCGTTGGCAGGTCCAGTCGCTTGATGACTTCTGCTGAAATCAGGTTCTTGTGACTACCGTTGTCAACAATGAAATGAATCGGAGCCCCCTTGACCCACATCTATGAGTGAAAGAGGCATTCCCCTTCCTCTGGTTCATTTGGCCAAAATTTGGTGGTATAGATAGTGGCACTGGGTTCAACATCGATAATCCGCTTCCCTCCTTTAGGATTTGACTCGGAATCAAAATCAGCCTCTGAATCAGAATCCTTCAGCTCGACCATAAGGGACTTCTTTGAGCGACATTCTTCGGTGTTGTGCTAAGGACTTTTATGGTACTCACACCATTTTCATGTGTCCTTATTCATCTTCTCACTGCCCTTCTTGTGTTGCAACTTGGACTGGTTGTCCTGAGGGTGACCATCTTGAATTGGTCCCTTGTTGTGTGGGTTGGGGCCACCTTTTCCCTGCTTCGGCTATGAGGGGTTTGCAGATCCAAACTCTCGCCACTTCTTCTTAAATTTCTGCTTGATCTTTACAGCGTATCTATAAGTCATGCCCAATGAGGCAATGTCCAAGAACTCCATTTTTGTTTGAATGCATATATGAAAAAAACCACGGTATTTGAGAACCAGATGATGCTCAGAGTATTTGATACCCAATTTGGTGCATAGGGTATGGAAAATATTGGTGAAGTCGGGTATTGTCTGGTCCCTTTCTTGACGTAGGGTGGTCCATCTGGTGTACTAGTCCTCATAGCTTCCAACGTGGTATTATTGTTCTTTAATGGCATCCCAGAAGGAATCCCATGTAGGGGCCACCACAAACATTTCATATTCCTCCACGACCCTTTTCTCAGAGTAAGTA
Organism: Picea engelmannii; assembly: GCA_009831015.1. Taxonomy (NCBI): domain Eukaryota; kingdom Viridiplantae; phylum Streptophyta; class Pinopsida; order Pinales; family Pinaceae; genus Picea; species Picea engelmannii. The sequence goes on along the minus strand of ML818755.1, from coordinate 35,770 downwards.
TCCCACTAGTCTTTAACATGGGGGGCGACCTTGAAGAGTGCAAAAGTGATCTTTTCCCTATTGAAAAAATTGTGGACTGAAAAATATCCTTCAAGTAGATTCAACCATTTATCTACAACATTTGCATCTATCAATCCTTCAAATAATGGAATATCAAAATTTACCTATACCTTGAAGGGGGTTGCATGGCCGCTTGATGAAGATGCTTCTCCCGTGGCAAGTGTCGAAGAATCTATGCGAATTTGTCCATAATTTCATTCCTTTGTCGCGTGATGGATTCCTCGAGCAACATTTTAATAGGATCTCTTTGTCCATCATATTTATTTTCATCTCCCATGGGTCGTTGTCAGGCTCGGTGTGACCAATCTTGTAATGGATCGATTGATTCAAGTCCCAACTTCTTGTACCCATACCTTGTTGGGGACATGCACAAAGAAAAATAAATGAAGAGAAGACTTCTATGATACCACTGATCCATATTTAGGAGTGGAACAAACTGATTAACAGACTGAATACAATAAACACAGAGATATGAAGAATAACACAAATATCCAATGAATAATATCTTCTATTAAATAATGAAATAGGATGAAATTGTAAAACTGCAGAACCAAAACTTGCTCGAATGGTGGTAGTTATCTTTGAGAAGAGACGTGGCTACTACGTGCATCCTTCTGAGCATAATGGATTACAAAGAGGCTCAAGAGGCATTTTTTATATTACTCATGAATTCCAAAACCCTAAACATCCAAAAACCTAACCCTAGAAGGTGAAACGTCAAAATTCATGTGGGCCCTATGGGTAAGTTGGTGTAATTTGGTACCTCAACTTCCTAGGGCCGTAACTTTTGCATACAAACTCTGTTTTAGGTGCGATATAGTCCATTGGAAATTTATTTCATAGAAATACACATTCCACCATCAAACTCTAACTCCATCTACAATTTGTCTATGGCGAGCAAAAAAAAAACGTTTAGGGCCCCAAAATAGCCCCGAAAGTACAAAAAGATGTGCTGACATGAAAACATACAAAATAATCCAGTTGGATTAGGCGATAGGCCACCCATATCCACCTGGAGTATGTGTGGGGATTCAGACAGCCCCAGAAGTGTAGAACCCACAATTACAAAGTAGTACAAAAGAATGTGCTGAACAAAAATGGACACGAGGAGCCATTTGGAATAGGTTGGTGGCCACCAATATCCATATGGATCATAAGTCAACTCCTTCGACTTGGGAATATCATTTTTCTACCAATTGAGCTTTGAATTTATCGAATTGACCTGCTACATTCATATTCTTCTTGAATACCCACTTGCTACCGACATGCTTTATTCCACTAGGTAATTCAACTAATCCCACGTCTCATTCTTATGCAAGAATTACATTTCCTCAATCATGGCATCCTTCCCGAGTCTACCCTCTACCGAGTTGACTATATACCTGACTGACTTTGGCTCCTTGTTTGTGGTAGTTAACAAAAATGTGGAATAGAAGTTGGGTGGATTATACCTTTCAACTAGTTTTCTTACTTATTCATACCTCCTTGCAACCAGGGTTGGTTTTTCCACCTCTTTATCTGATTCGATTGACTCATCTAAATCATCTTCTTCTTTGTTCCTCAGTTCAAGCTGCACCTTCTATGGATAATTATCTTTTTGAACCATCACTTCAGACTCAAACTTCCTTCCAACTTCTCAGAAGATCACATCTTGATTGTACACTATTTTCCTTGATGCAGGATCCCAGATCTTATATCCTTTCATTCCTTCTTTGTATCCAATGAAAATTCATTTGACTTTCTTCTTTTCCAAGTTTCTCCTCTTTTCCTTGGGAACATGAACAAATGCAACACAACCAAATACTTTGAGAAGTTAAATTGAAGGATTCTTACTAGACCATACCTCATTTAGATTTGTGTCAACTAGTGTCGACGAAGGAGACATATTCACCAGATATCTTGCAATGTCAACTGCCTCTGCTTAGAATAATTGTGCAATCCCAACACCACTGAACATGTTCCTTTCCTTGTCCATCAAAGTTATGTTCATTCTATTGACAAATCCATTTTGTTGTGGGGTATATGGTGTGGTATTTTGGCATGTTATGCCACACTTCTTGCAGAACTGCTCAAATTATTTTCCACAGAATTCACCATTGTTTTTAGTTCTTAGCACCTCAATATTCTTATATGTCTGGTTTTCTACAAGCGATCTAAACTCTTTGAATTTCTTGAAAACCTTCGACTTCTTCCTCAGGAAATATATCCATGTCTTCCTAGAAAAATCATCTATGAAGGATATATAATACAAGGATCCACCAAGTGAAGGAACTGAAACAGGGCCAAACACATCACTATGAACCAATTCTAGAATCTACTTTTCCCTTGTCTCTCCAGATGGGAACCTAACCCAATTTTTTTCCATATAAGTGTTAAAAAAAATGACTTCTAAATTACATTTAGGAAAACCTTCAACCATACCTTTGTTGTGCATAGCTCGAAGTCCTTTTTCTATAACGTGTCCCTTCCTCTCATGCCACAACATTGTTGGGTCGACTTGACAAATCTGTGTTGAGTTGGTTTGAATCGACTCAGCCTGAGATGTGTTGAGTCAAGTCGAAGTTGATTCAAATTCAGGAACATTGATGTTGTTGCATCGAGTCGAGTCGGAATTCCATAACAAATTGTATAGGGTTCCAATCAGAACTCCTTTCATTAATACCATTGCACCTCTAACCATATTGCATGTATCCTTCTGAAAAAGAGTCTGCACCCCTACATCACTCATCTTGCTGATATATCAATTTTTTGGCCAAACCTAGAATATGTAGCACACCTGGGAGATTTCTACTCCTCCCATCCTGAAGTATCAGTCGAAATATTCCCCGTCTGAAAATTTTGGTTGTCAAATCGTCCCCTGAGTGTTAGAATATGAATGGATGTGCTCATTTTACCATAAAAAATATCACTATTATTAACCCACCATTGGCCGAAGCCACCCTCTGAGCACCTTAACCTTGACTGAGAATCATTCCAGAAGCAAAACCTAGGCTAGATAGCCAAACAAAGGGTAGCGCACCTTTCCCCAAGGATAGCGCATCAAACAAGAGCTAATCAGATAGTCCAAACCCTAACCAAGAGATAGTCGAAGCGAAAGCATAATCTGCTAGCTGCAACAGCTGCAATGTCAACTCTCCTCCAAATCTACGCACAAACTAGGAAACTGCAGTGCGCACAAGTGCTGCTCTGCAATTCTGAGAATGCCTGCTAGAATGAAAACTGGCCTCCTGTATTTATACTAATTCTAGCTAACTTCCTGGGCCGACTTCTCATTCTGGGTATCTGTTTATTCAACATATATTATTTCTTGTGGACGACTTCTTCTCTTGGAGGCTAATAACCTAATACAAATTATCCTCTTGAGCTGACATGTATTCTAGGGTTATTAGCCAACTCATTAGGGTTTCTTCTTGCTTCCCGAAATATTCTATTCTCGTCAGGTTTACACATGGAAGTAAATACCTCCTGCAGCTACCATAATATCAACACTCCCTCCTAGCTAGGGAGGTATTATAGGTAATGGTCTTGAGAAAAAACATACCATTTACTTGGTAGCATCAACATAGACTATCTCACGACTAGATCATGAGCACCATCATCACCATCAGTGTCATCAGCTTCATCATCTCTCGAAACCATACTCCATATGAGTAATTAGACATGATGCCAGAGAAGTCACGCACACCACAGAGTGACACAAGAGCCATTCTTCTAATCTGGACATATGTCCTAGAAGAATAAATGTCCTGAACCACTTTTCGTCTGGGAAATCTCTGTCCATTGATCATCCATCTAGCTGATAATCATTTTCAACACTGCTGATAGTATTCAAGGAAATCAGAACAATATCATTCAATAGAACACAACTGTGTCTATCCATAATAGTACACAACTACAATCCAGTGGTACACTACCACACCAAGTAGCACACAGGTACTTAATCAGTGACGTATAGTCACAAATAGTGGAACACATCCACCAAATCAGTATACATCCACTGTCTAGAGACATACAATATTCATAACAATCATCTGATATCAACCTGCACAGAAAACAATGTTATTATATAAACTGAATCATCTGGGTCATTCTTCCACTCACATCTGTGAGATTTGGAAGAGTATCTTCCCTCAAAAGGTAAAACATCAATGATGAGCTATCTAGACTATTCTTCTCAAGAAAGGAAGAATAACTGTCCTAATTTTTGAGCCTGGACCATTCCCCACCCTGGGCCATTCCTCTGGCACTAAACAAAGTGCAACCTGGAGAGAATGAGTCTGACCTAAGGAATGTCTGTCCTTGATTGTTGAACCTGGACCATTCCTGACCCTGGGCCATTCCTTCGGAACTAAACAAAGTGAAACTTAGAGAGAATGAATATTCCCTAAGGAATGACTATCTAGACCATTTCCAAAGGAAATGAATGTCCTACACCAACCTCCAAAACAGACCATTCCCCATAACCACAATGGGAAATAAATGTCTGGCGAGGCTACCCTAGACCATTCCCCATGTTAACCACAATGGGAAATCGATGTCTATGGTACATCAACAATCCATCAAACCGTTTTCATTATGAAAATGACCGTTTGATTTGGACCATTTTCCGAACTGGAAAATGCATGTCTGTCAGAAATCTCAAACCACTTTCCGAACTGGAAAGGAACTGCTCATCCTGGACCATTTTTCAAACTGAAAAATGATTGTCCATAAATCAATAACACATCAGTTCTCCCTCCTAAACTAGGAGTCGTCTCTTCCTTTTTCAATAAGGAAGTCATCTCCACGAGGTCCAGCTTAAGTATGCAAACTCTTTCATCTTGGATAGAAGCTTTACCAAAATGTCTACTTATCTGCTCATCTGTGGAGATATGTATTGGATAAACACTTTCTCCTTTCTGGACTTCATCATGTATAATGTAATGTTTGATTTCAAATGTACTTCGGTCTGGAACACTCATTTTCTCTGAAGGCTTCATGTAGCTCTGATCAATAAAGTATATCATTATTGGATTCCTCTTTGGTTCCTGCTATCTCACAACATCGTGGAAAGGGTCAAACTAGAACATATCCATGTGGCACTTCTTCTATGATCATGAGAACTTTGTTATGGATTGGCAATCCATCATCCTGATCTTCTGAGTGATCATTTTGATACAATATATTTGTTATAGAAAATATTCACCACGCTTTTGCTGTGCATTGGAGGTTCTCCACCAAGTTGTCTTCTTCCATGTACATACAGGGGTCTCTTTTTGGTATGTCTCAAAGCCTTGAGGTTTCTCTTCATACGCTCTTTGTTCAATTTCTCTGGAGAACAGTCTTTGCATTCATCTGATGTAGAACTCCAACTTGTGGATATTGTGGATCATATAATTACTCATGTAGAGGTATGTCTAGTTTACTGGAACAAGTAATCATCATAGTCTTCTCCCTCCATCTGGGAGAACTTCTAGTTCTGGATCTTGCAATGATTTTATTCATAAGTCTTCCATACACTATTATTCATCACAACTTTCAGTTCCTTTGCTTGATTGCTTTTAGTGAGTTCATATCAGGCTGGTAATCTTGTGATTCTCGATACAATGATTGGTTGTTCTGGCTTTTCTTTCTTTCTTGGAATCTTCATGTTCTTCCTCATGTTTTTATTTATCTCTTGGGTCCATGGAGTTTCTTACAGATTCCATGCCCTAAAGATTCCACTTCTTCCTTTCATCATAGGATCACGGATGTGGATGGACACCTAGGGATACTTTAAGGCTTCTCTCTGAAGAAGACTTCTTCTAAGGTCGAACTGAACATGTACTACCTTTCATGGCTACTACCATGGATATATACTTCATCATCTTCAATGGATCATAGGATTACCTCCTTCCTAATGCTTGCTTTATGTATGAGTGCATGTTTTTCTTTTGGAAATATATAATCGATTCCCTCCATCTAATAGATTCCACACTTCCATCTGCATCCTTATTGTCTTCTACAAAGTGTCATAAGTCTTTCTCTAATTTCCTCTTGATAGCTGACTTATTTTTGTCTTTGCTTCTTCTAAGTTTCTCCAGGATTGATTCTGATTTTGCCTTATCTTGTAATAGCTTCCACATGATTTGTTTGATGTGTTTCATCCTTTCATGTGTATTATCTAACTTGTATAATGATATCAATCCTTATCTTGTTGTTCTCACATAGGTATAGTTCTTGTTGGAACATATTATCTTCTGAGAGATAGATATACAAGATATGTACAGAGACTATGCAAACAAGATATGTACAAGAAATAAGAAGAGTATTGTTACCTTGTCTTTAGAAGAAGAAGTTTGTTTTATCCTACTTGGACTTCTTTGTAGGTTCCTTTTCTTCGGAAACTGATTCTTCGTGTGTCCCCTTCCTTTTCTTTAGCTCGGGACAATGATTCTTGTAGTAACCATACTTTCGACAGTTGAAGCATTGTATTTCTGACATGTCTTTCTCTTGATTTGGCTTCCTTCCTCCTTGAACCAAACTTCCTTTTGTTCCTGAAATTATTGAATCTTGTTGTAAAGGCTTGATCATGGTACTTATTTTGGGGTTTCTCTTTTTCACTGATCCTTGATTCTTCTTGAGAACAACAATTCCAAAGTTCTTCAAATGTAGGATACTCCTTCCTTGTGTTCATGCTTGTGACAAATGCATCCCATGTCTTGTTAATACCATTGAGTACTATGTTTACCAATTCCTTCTCTGAAATGATCTCTTCAATAGCTTGTAGTTGATCTCTTAACTGAGAGATTCTCACAAAGTATGATGTTATGTTGTCATCATCATTCATCTTCATGTCACGGAGCTCATTTTTTAGACTCATTACTTGTCCAATGTTTTTGACTGAGAAGAGGTTTGTTAGGGAATCGTACATCTTCTTCGATGAGTCAAGATGGGAGATGTAGGGTATCAAGTGGTCTTTTATAAAGTCCACTATGATACTCATGGCATTGATGTCACCATCTTTGAACTTTTCCATAACTGCAACGTTCTGCGGTTCTTTCTCTTTTCCTTCTTCAAACTCTGGTTTCACGATCTTTCCTTTCACAATATCCAACACTTTATTCTTGGAAAGGATGACGTCAATCCTTGTCTTCCACGCTCTAAATTTAGTAGCTCCATCTAACTTGTTTTTTGACTTCATGGAGTAGGTCATGGCTTCTTTGACTTGGTCAATCCTAGATTTGACCAAAAACTCAAACTTGACATCTTGGCTTGCTGAGAGTACTAGGAGATGTGTTAGGATAGGGTGCACTGGTCTATCCATAAATTAGGTCAATCCCTTCACTTAATGTGCCTCAACGAGAGGATTAGGGTTTCTGCAACTGCACTTGCTAGTAACCCTAGCAACAATGCTTTGGTGAGTGCTCCTGCTAGAAACCCTAGTGACAGTTCTTCAACGAACTTAATATCCTTATGGCTATGCTTCCTTCCAGTGGTTAGATTGAATGAAGGAGGTGTGGGCCCATAACCTGTTAGAATATGAATGGATGTTCTCGTTTTACCATCGACAATATCACTATTGTCACCCAACCATAGGCCAAAGCCACCCTCTGAGCACCTTAACCTTGACTGAGAATCATTTCTGAAGAAAACCATAGACTAGATAGCCAAACAAAGGGTAGCACACCTTTCCCCAAGGATAGGGAATAAAAGAAGAGCTAATCAGGTACTCCAAACCCTAACCAAGAGATAGTCCAAGCCAAAGCATAATCTGCTAGCTGCAGCAACTACAACGACAACTCTCCTCCAAATCTGCACACAAACTAGGCAACTGCAGTGCGCACAAGTGCTTCTCTGCAATTCTGAGAATGCCTGCCAGAATGAAGATTGGTCTCCTGTATTTATACTAATTCTGGCTAACTTCCTGGGCCAACTTCTCATTATGGGTATCTGTCTGTTCAACATATATTATTTCTTCTGGCCGACTTCTTCTCTTGGAGGATAATAACCTAATACAAATTATCCTCTTGAGCCAACATGTCTTCTAGGGTTATTAGCCAACTCATTAGGGTTTCTTCTTGCTTCCTGAAATATTCTATTCTTGTCAGGTTTACATGTGGAGGTAAATACCTCCCGTAGCTACCATAATATCAACACTGACAACACATCTCCTCCTTCATATCGTTCATATTTACAGAACCCTTCTCTATGTGGTGTCCTATGATAGGATTCTCTTGAGTCGATCAACCAAACATCTTGATATGACTATGTATTGGTATACGCGATATACACATTTCCTCCCTTATCTAGAGTATTATCTCTCTCAATAGTCTACTTCTCATCGAATCATGTACATACTTCCATTACCTTCGACTTGTAGTCCCTTTTGTAATGCCCATTTTACCTGATTTCCATCATATTCTCATCGACTGAATCGAGGATTTAGATCTACCCTTCGACTTAGAATTTCTACCAGAGGATTTTCCTTTATCTATGTTAATCGATTAACCCCTCGCCACTAATTCATCTTTGGTTGAACCTTCCATGTTCTTCCTTCTCATTTCTTCTGACAGTAGAGATGGAACCAAGTCTTCTAGAACTAATGTGGTTGAATTAATCCCTATAGCCATGACTATAATATGTGGTTGCATCTCTACTGTCAGAAGAAATGAGAAGGAAGAACATAATATAAGATGTTTTCATCTCTAACATGGTTGAATTACTCCCTATATCCACGACTAAGCTATCCCAAGAGTCTTGAAAAGAACATAATAAGATAATACATTTCTCCTCCTCAGTGATTTTAATATCCATAGAAGATAACATGCTTGTTATGGTATTAAACACATTTAAATGATCAGTTACCAAAATTTCCTCGCTCACCCTTAGAAGATACAATTTGTTTCAAAGGAACAACTTATTTACCAATGATTTCAACTAGTACAAGCTCCCCAACTTGTCCCAAATTTTTTTGGCTGAATCTTCACTTGAGACATTCAACAACACTGAATCTGCAAGACAAAGATAAATCATACTACTTGCCCTTCACTCGATTTTCTCCCATTATTCCCTTGACATACCTGTCAGAATCGTACCTGGACAAAATTCTTCCCATTGCTCCCGATATACAAGGATATCTTCAATTTTAAGTTTCCAAAGCTCAAAATTTTGGCCATTTAATTTTTCAATATTCATTCTCAAGCTACTTTCCATTCTTTAAGCATAAATTTAAATATATCTTACTTATGAATTTTACTGGTCCTAAGGTTTAGATCAAATCCAAGGTTGTTAAACCAAGCTCTTATGCCACATTTTAGGAACTAGAATTTCCACGCTAAAGCTAACCAAAGAGAGGAATACATATTTAAGGAAAAAACCCGATGACAAAGAAAACACTCAGTACACAGAGATTATACCCTAGAAAAAAAAATGGAAAAACCAAATTCCTTGAGCATCCTAATCTCTTGTTGACTTACTCATTTAGAATCAAAGTTTTCATTCCTAACGTTGGTATACAACTAAGACACAATCGACATCATACCTACTTGTTTTTGCAATAACAATTGTGTAGCCAATTCATCTTACATCTACATGACCATCAACCTCTAATGGTTTCTTGATTAAATATTATCTTTTACAACATTACAACATGAATTGTTTATAGGATTTATAGTAGGGAAAACCCTAAATAAAGATTCCCAAAAGCAGTTACAGATCCATGCATATCATTGGCTACAAATCCTGTGAATCTCAGGATTCTGTTATAGTCAACTACCAAGTCAGATTACTAGCCAGATAGTAGTCGACCTTCAGTCAGTCTTCATTTGTTTGCCACATGAATTCCTATTGAAATATTGTCGGTTGACCTATTTGACTTTTTGGTGATCGCGTTGACTTCGAATTTCCTAGTTGAACACTTTGACCTTCAACTTTCATTGTCGGTCGATCCACCTCGATTTGACTTTCACTACAAATAATATAACAACTCAACACCCATGCAAAGTTTAGGGATCAACCCAATATATCCTAGGAACATAGGTTGTAGTTTAGTTGGGACTCTCCATGAGTTGTCCCATAAAAGACTTGGGAGAACCCTGTTAATCCCTCGACTAGTCACTAAATGGGTAGTGCCAACAAGCTATTCTCTAATTCTTCTCATGTGTATAGTTAGGAATTTATAATTTACACCCCATCATAGAGTTGTGTTGACTATAATAAATCCCCGAGATAATGATTTTGGGGCCATGAAAACAAATCCACAATTACAAAAGATGCATGTCATTAAGCCTTGGGTGGGATTACCCCATATGAAAACTAGGGTAAAATAATAGATACCTAGTTGTTCTAATATTTAGAATGAATATATGTTTCCATGTGTCCTATACCAACATCATCAATAAGAATTGGATTTATGTTTGAACCCTCTCTTGATCATGTAAACAAAAAATTAACAAATATATATATATATATTTGGTTAATGTGGAATTTCTCATAATACAGGGATGCTCATGCATTAGACACCCTTGGTTAAAATTTGTAAGAATCCTTCTCACAAGGCTATTGATAAATCAACACCCATAAATTATGTGATTTTATTCTTCTTTCTCTTATCTCTTTTGTTATTTTATTCATCTCCTCCTTTGTCATATTTCACTAACATCACCTTTACCTCTTCAACCCTTTTCACCTCTATATTTTCACTTCATTTTATTTATTTTCCGTTTCGACCCAATATTGCAAAATTACGTCTATACCAACCCATCTCAATGGTGCATACTACCTCCCAATTCTCTCTTTGATGCATTCTTTCATTTATTCTTCCCTCCTTGATGAATTATTTCATTTCTTCATCCCATTGGCATCATTATATTTGAACTTTCATCCCCACCTTGTTACCACACCATCACACAACATGTTTTGGGATTATAAAATTCCTAAATACACTTCTTCAAATGGTTCTTCCACTAAAACACCATCAATATTACTGCTACTTTTCTTCAAATTAGTAACAACTTCACTCTTCTCCACTACAAGACTTTATGCTCTTGTAAACAAGTCATCAAACATAATTTTATGTGATTCATAATATTCAAACACATGCATGCTTCATCTTCAAAGGTTTTTCTACCACAACTTTTTTCTTTTGCACTGCATTTTTTTGCATAAAATCTAGTACAAGACTCAACATCACTATGTTTACACCTTCATCTTTCAAATAGGATTAAACTATAAATTTTCCCATGTTTCTTTAATTGATAGGTATTTCTCATTCCATTATGCATAACTTCTCTATCATAGTGCCAAGGTCTACCCAACAATAAATCACAAGAATCCTCAGGCACTGTGTCACACATGATGTTATCACTATTACTCTCAAAATTAGAATTAGTCACACAATACTCTCTTAGAGTGACCCTATGCCCCTTTCGTAACCATGACACTCTATATGCATATAGATGAGGTGTACATTTAAATTCAATTTTTTCACAACTTTAGTAGACACAAGGTTATATGTTCCACCTCCATCAATAATCAAGGTGCAACACTTACCTCCTACATTACATTTTGTTATGAATATGTTCCTCCTATGTTCTAGTTCTTTGGCAACCTATTTTTTGGGTTGCAACAACACCTTCCTCATCATCATGTTCTCTCTATGCTTTGACTAAACTTCAATCACTTTACTTCTTATTATTATTTATTCACCTTCAACAATATGAGTTCTTCATTTTTGTCTCCCTTCCCTATGATTCTAGGAACTCAAATTCCATTTGGCCATGTGCTCCTCATCTAAAGAAAATGCCTTCAATTTTTTCTACTCTACATATTCTTCTTGCTAACCCACTACCTCTACCAACATCATATATTCTTAGTTGAACCATTTTATTATAGTTTCGTTCACCTTCTTCAACTTTGTTTTCTAGAGGTTTTCCTCTTCTATCCCCTAGACCTTTCTTCTATTTATAGGTCTACTGCTACATCACCAATTTCTCCTATGTCCTCAAGGATACTTGCTAAGCCTTTTCAAGTGAAGGAAAATTTAGAACTTCAATTCATCTTGAATGAAATAATTTAATTCATTCATGTACTTGCCTATGGATTCTAGACTCTCTTTGTTATGTCTAGAGATTACATAAAGTTTGTAAAATTCCTCAGTGTAATCCTTTACTAACATCCTCAACTGCTTAAAATTATACAACTTTCTAAATAGGTTTAAAGAATAATCTATAGGAAAACAATTGTTCGACAACACAGGTATTCCAATAGAGGACGAACACCTTCAGTAACCACTCACACAACCAGCTCAAAGATCAACAGACCGATGTTTTTACGTGGTAAAACTCTTGTGGGGAAAGATCCATGGCCACATACAACATGGCCACTTGAGACAATTTATTAATGTAAAAGAAAAATATTACAAGAGAGTTTCTCACAATCGATCATTGACAAATGACCCTCCATGCTCTTTAAATAGAGATCATGGGCCAATCGGGTGCTAATACACGGATCAATGTAGTCGTTAAGATCGAGAAGAATATGAACCGTCAGATCACTCTATGTTGAGAACATATCATGACCATCAGATTACAAATGAATATTAATGCATATTAAAGATACACACTAATAAACACACTTTAACCTAATGACACATTAGACCAAGTTCATCTTAACTAACTCCTAAGTGTCTAAATATCCAAACATCCCCCTTTATAGAATTGAAGGATTTACAAAGGTGACACAATATGAGAAGGAAGGAGGAATTAGAGCCTATCCCCCCTTAATGAGAACTTCTTGAACTCCTAACATAGATCAAAGTTTGGAAAAATTCACTTATGTTAGAGACTTTGTGAAAACGTATGTAACTTGATCTTCTGTAGGGAAAATGATCACTTCAATAAATCAACCGTGAATGATATTTCAGATGAATTGCATGTGTAAATTGATGTGTTTTTACTGATGTTGAACTAGATCTTTTGAAAGCTTGATGTCACTCTAATTGTCGCACCATAAGGTGGTCGGATGTTGATGATAGAATCCAAACTTTTAAAGGATTTGTCAAAGCTACAAGGCTTCTTGAATGGCATTACCACTACTTAGTAGACTATTTCTATTGAAGAAAGAGAAATAAGTTTTTTTTTTATTACAAGCCCAAGTGATAGGTCCATAACCAAGGCTAAGAAAATAAGACTTAGGATCATCAGGGTCACCAACCCAATCTAAATCAGTGAAACCAACCAACAAAGGACCCCCCCCTGAAATGTAATGTATCCTAAACTAAAATGTACCCTAGACATACCAAAGTATCATTTTATCTACTTTCCAATAGCTTTCATGGGGTGTTTTCATATACCAGAAAAAAATACCAACAAAAAAGGAAATATCAATATGGGTATGAATCAAATATAAGAGACTACTAACTAACTGATAGTACAAGGTACCATCAACTTCAGGAGAAGTACAAGTGGAAACAATTTTGAATCCATACTTGAAGGGAAAATGGGTTAGCTTAAAATCATCCATGTGAAAGTGGTGAACAAGGTCACAAACATACTTAGTCCGGTAAAGAAACATTTCTCCTTTAGTTTTCAAAACTTGGAGGCCAAGGAAATAATGCAAATAGCCTAAGTTTGCCATTTAAAATTTATTTTTAAGGATGGTTTTCACATAGGTTAAAAGTTTCGGGTCACTACCAGTGAGGATGTTATGGTCATCAACATAAAGAATGAGAATTATGAGATGGATTCCCACTTTTTTGATATATACATTAGGGTGAGAATGACATCTAGAAAAACGGTGTCAAGAAGAAATCTATCCATTTTGGCATACCAAGATCGAGGAGTTTTCTTAATACCATAAATAAATTTCTTAAGGTCAAAAACAAGGTTGGAGTTATTATAGACATAGCCAAGAGGTTGTTCCATGTATATTTTTTGATGCAAATTCCCATGCAATAAGGTGTATTTAACATCCATGCGATGGAACTCCCATTTATATGAGGCAATAAGGGATATAACAAGGTGGATGGAATTCATTTTGGCTACAAGGGAAAAGGTTTCATTATATTCATTTCCTTCAATTTAAGAGAAACCTTTGGAAACTAACTGAACCTTGTGTCTTTCAACATTTCTGTCTAATGTGTACTTAGTTATATACACACATTTACATCTTACAAGCTTTCTTCCTTTTGGAAGAGGTACAATATCCCAAGTATTGTTCTTCATTAAAGAGTGACACTCTCCATTAATTATTGTGTCCCAATATGGATGACCTGGAGATTCTGCAAATGTTTCTGGATCACGAGTCTCTAAAAATTGATCCAAAAGAGAAGAGGCTCGCTAGAACTATGAACATATCTAGCACTAATTTGAAGGATCATCGAAAAGATCACAAGTTTCTTCTCATGTTGAATGGATCCGTTTGGGAATCGATGGTGCTATTTTTGGTTCATGTTCAATCGACTCATTTGGAGGAAGGTGAGAAGGCGGAGGCGGATTTGCATCCTCACTGTCATAAGCTAAAAAATAAGAAACCAGAATAGGAATAGAAGATGGAACAAATAATGAATATGGCTCACAAGTCGAAGATGGCACAAATGTCGAATTAGGATGACATGACAAGAGATTTTCATCAAATTTAACATCTCTTCTAATAATAATTTCATTGGAATGAGTTTGAAGAAGTCTGTAACCTTTGACATATTCAGAATATCCAACAAAAGTTTCTCTCTTTTAGGCTGCAATGATTTATTTTTCTCATCATGAATGTGATCCCATGCCTCACAACCAAATACACAAAAGCAGATTACATCTAGCTTATGTTTATTCCATGCTTCTTCTGGTATCATATTTTTTAAATCCTTTGTGGGAGTGCAATTTACTATGTAGTTTACACAGTTAATGACTTCCACCCAATAATGAAGACCGAATCCTTTAGATTGGATCATACAATTAGCCATTTCATTTAATGTGTGATTCTTTCTTTCAACAATACCATTTTGTTGTGGTGTGTATGGAATAATATTTTGCATTTAAATTCCTTGTGCAGTGCAGTAACTTGTAAATTTATTGTTCACATATTTTCCTCCATTATATTTTCTTATCCTTTGAAGTTGATTTCCAAATTGTTTTTCTGCAAGGGCCTTGCAGGACAAAAAATTATCAAAAATTTTTCTCTTAAGTTTTAATAAGTAAACATAAGTGTGTATGGAGAAGTTATCAATTAAAGTTAATAATTACTTGCACCCAAATAAAGAAGGAGAAGAAAGAAGACTGCACAAATCACTATGAACAAGTTGCAAAGGGGACGAGGCATTCCAAGAGGCATGTTTTTCAAAACTGTCTTGATGATGTTTGTCGAGAAAAAAACTGGAACAAACACCATCTCTGGAAGGAAAAAAAGGAAAACTAGTCATCATGTGTTCATTACATAAATGCTACAATGAGAAATAGTTTAGATGACCAAACTTCTCATGAAAAAAATTGTTCAAATCATCTCTATGAGAAAAAAAACTGATGGAAAATATGATGACCCAAAGTTGTCAAACTTGTACAACCTGGTAATATCATCAACAATTCCAGTTGTGAGGACATGCTTAGGATCTTTTAAATCCTTGATTACAACTCGGTGAGGTGAAAACTCTATATTTTTACCTTCACTTGAATGAGTGATCTAATATACTAATAGAAGGTTGCAGGAAAAACTTGGAACACATAATACATCATTGAAATGACCATTACCTACCTGAGCTGTTCTATACCCTACAACACTAAGAAATCTATCATCACCAACAAATATATTTTTGGTGTTACATTCATTAAGAGCAAAAAATATGTCTTTATCCTTATCCATATGATAATATGCTCCAGAATCAATAAGCCACTTATTAGAAGAAGAAGTAGAAGTTTCATTGAAGGAGAAACCAAAAGAAGAAAGTGTATGTCCATGAGAAGAAGAAGAAGAAGAAGAGTCAATACTGATGTTGTTGTTATTCATTGTTTCTTCTAAGGATTCCATATTTTTAAAACATTTAGACTCTGCATAACCATATTTCCCATAAAAGTTGCAATATTCGTCAATCTTCTTACTTTTGGATTTTTTTCCTTTGTCACCATTAAGAGAATAAGCTAGTGGAGAGGGCTCTGGACCCGTGTTTTGCTTGTTGTTGTGGTGAGGATGTTTCTTCTTTGGATTCTTGGATTTATATTTCTACTGGGCCACTAAGGTTTTGTCGGATGTACCTTCAATGTTGATCAATCCAAGTTTCACAAGCTTATCTTGCTCTCGAATCAAAGAATCAAAAAAAGACTCAAGAGAGGGTTCTTTATAAGCACTCTCTAGAGATTCTTTGGTGGCATAAAAGGTAGATACAAAGACATAATATACACTACCAAGCTTAGAAAGAATAAAACATATGCATCGGTCTTCCTTCAAATCTAGTTTGCAGTCTATACATAAAAGTATACATGTTTTGAAATTAAATAAATAATCTTCAATGCAAGGAAAAACATTGGGACTTAAAGCCATTAACTGATTTTCTAAATAGTGGGATCTAATAATATTGTGTTTACCAAACACAACTTGAATTTTTTCCCAAGATTCATCGTGGGAATCAATTCCTTGAATGTGAAATCTTAAATCAGGAGAAATGGACATTTTGATTAGTCCACATGCTTCATCACTCTTATCAGCCCATTTGAATTTATTTTCATCATTATTGGGTTCTTGTTCTTTTCCCAAGGTAATCCGGTACAATTCTTTAATTCTTATTGAATCCTCCATATGGGATTTCCATGAGAAGTAGTTGGTAATTGTAAGCAAAACATCACTAAGAGAAGTCATATTAAAATATGCATAGAATATGGATTTAAAGGTTTAAAGCGATGGTCTGCATGTAAAACACTCGAAAAAATAGGTTGTTTGAAAAATAATATCACTGAAAATGGACTTTGGATGTGAAAGTTATGCCCTTTTGAAAAAAGGAATAAACAATAACCAAAGAGCCACATGGAAAGTAGAAATTGGTCCACGTGGTGATTCTCCTCCTTATCTAACTTTTCATATCAACTAACTTTTAAATAAGATACTTATGAAGTGACCCACTTTTATAGAATAAGTGAGAATCACTTTTACAATGAAGTTACTTTGTAAATTAAAGTTGCACGCAAAAAAGAGTAACAAAAAGGAATATTAAAGCTACTTACAGTGATTCACTTTTATAAAGTAAATGAAATTCACTTTACAATGAATGCATGAACTTTTACAAAAAAGTAACAAAAAAGAGACTTGAAATGCATGCTAAAAAAATTTTTTTTTCATGTGCTAAAAAGAAATAAATCTTCTTGGCAGAAACAAGGGGTTAGATCTCAATTAGCTTACCTAGAAAATGCATTTTCTCCATGTTTTTGATTTATCAAGATCGTACAGAGTGCATGAAAAAGAGAATACACAATCAATAAAACACCTTTCTCTTTGTTTCCGATTTGATGAGATACCACAGAGTGCAGGGAAAAGAGAATACACAAACCAAAAAGAGTAGCAACCCAGAAAAAAAAAATAGAAAACCGAAATAATATCTCTGTAAAAAAATTTAAAAGGGCGTATTCAAGCTTTATACCTTTGGATTTGACTAAAATGGCCATATCTTGGGAAAACGAAAACCTTTTCAAGTGAAACAAAAAATGTTCCTAATTGAAATGAGCACTCTAGATGTAATGGGACAGTCCTCTTAACCCAAAAATGTATGGAAATAGCGGAAACCAGAGATGTGACAACACGACTTCAATATCTCGATATACAATGGGAGTGGGTCTTCAAATGCTCTCTGATACCATGTTCAACAACACATGTATTCCAATAGAGGTTCAACACCTTTAGTAACCACTCACACAACCAGATCAAAGATCAACAAAATGAGGTTCTTACATGGTAAAACCCCTACGGGGAAACATCTATGGCCCCAACCAACATGGTCACTTGAGGAAATTTATTAATGCAAAAGAAAAATATTACAAGAGATTTTATCACAATCGATCACTGGAAAATGACCCTCCATTCTCTTTAAATAGAGATCATGGAACAATCGAGTTCTAAGCCACTAATTAATGTAGTCATTAAGATCGAGGAGAATATGAGTTCTCATATCACTCTATGTTGAGAACATATTGTGACTGTTGGATTACAAATGCATACTAAATAAACACACTAAGAAAAAAAATCTAACCTAATGAAACATTAGACCAAGTTTATCTTAACTAACTCTTAAGTGTTTAAATATCCTAAAAAAATTACTTTTCAATTTCGACACCACCTTGTCTTAGGTAAAAATATTCTCTCTAACACTAATTTCTCTATCTAACTAAAAATTTTCCTACCAAAATAATCATGACTCTTCAATTTTGTATAGGAAAACCTAGCCCCCACATGATTCCTAATTTGATCAAATTCAAAGAATTTTTTCATTTTTTTCAATCTGATCTATTAATTCTTTACAAGTTAATATTCTTAAATACATAAGGGTTTCAAGTCTAGGTTTAGCTCCAATATATTTGGTTTCTCTAAGCATTCTTTCTTCAATAGATACTTCTCCTTCTAATGATTTACTTGAAATCTCTAATTATGCTTCATCATCAATTCCATCATGTACTATATGGGAAATGCCTCTCCTATGTATTGGCTCCATCACATCCATTCTTTCCATTATTTTCCTGATCATTGCTACAAGGCCATCATCATCTTCTCCATCCAATATCCTATATCTTCTATGACCTCTTCCCCTCAATCACATTTCTTCAATTATTCTTTAGACTAGTTCAATAACTTATTCTTTAGACTACTTCAATAACTTGCCTTCTACAAACTCTCATATTTAGCAACATGATTCATAAGTGATTTTATTTCATTTGAAATCCCTTAACCCTCTACTCATGAATCCTACTCAACTTCACACTTCTTTACTATAACTATCTTCTGCAACAATATTTCTTTAATGAGGAAGGAACACACTTGTGTTGATTTCATTTGATGTGAACCTTAGGGGTATGTAATCAAAATACACAATAAAGAAACATGCATACAATAGAAAATGAATCCAACACACAACAATTAATTAACCTTAAACTTCTTCAACAATGGAAATTCAATTAATCAACAAATTTGTAGCATTGCACAATAGAATAAACATAAAAATCCTACTAATTTTGTTGATAATAGTGGCCCAAACTCTTATCCTTATTACAGCCATAGAGACATATTGGATATCTAAATTCTACATAGACCTACAACTACAGAAAGATACCATTAGGGAGAAAAGGCCTACAATTTTGGAAGGATACCATTAGAAAGAAAAAGACCTCTTCTCTTTCTTTAGAATTAAATTTATACACATGGTATGGAAATATATTCCCCAACCATTAAAAACAAAATGCAAATCATGTAAACTCGTAATTATCAACTTTTCAAAGGCCAAAGGCCAAACATTTTTCATGTTTCTCATATTTTTCTAAGACTCTAAGACTCTCCATAAGTCATGCCATAATAGACTTGGGACAACCCTATTAATCCCTAAGCTAGTCAATAAATGGGTAGTACCATTGGGCCTTTCTATAAGGATCCCCAAGTATATAGCTAGGACTTTCTCATGTTCACACCATTTTTGAGTTGTGACAACTTTGATAAATCCCCGAGATAATCATTTTGGGTCCACAACAAAAAATCCTTAGGATAATGGTGTTGTAATATTTGGAATGAATATGATGTCACGACATGTACTTTTTTGACATTGTTGATTTTTGTAGCTTTGGGAAGGTATTATCAAGTTCCCTAGGTGTTAGGAATGTGGGACTCGTTGTGGGAACCACATTAAACTCTTTGTTTGGAGAAAAATTCCATTGGAATAAAGTTGGGGCTTCATGGGTTTGGTGGTGGGATTTGTGGGTTTCCATTGGGGCTTCACACCCACAATAAATTATAATTTTTTGTTGACCACTAATACTTGTATATAAAAGAGAGAGGTCATTGTGAAATTTCATATATTGTAGATCATGTGTGGAGACATGATGGAGCTCGCATAAGTGATTATGCAGTTGTGCTAGGAGGCTTGGTGATTTCAGCTAAGGGAAATTCTTCTAGGATGAAAAATATGGCCTAGGGTTGAGGACTCCCTATTTTCTGTTAATATCAGGGAAAAGAACACCGCATGTGTGGGAGAGAGAGATAGCCTTTGAAGGAAGAAAATTGTATGATTAGATTGATTCGTACTGAAGGGTCTATACAAATTTGTATGCGCGGGCTTTAATGGGAATAGTCATGTACATAAATGGGTTGCAGTGAGAACAATCATGTACATATGCGGGTTGTAGTGGGAGTAATCACATACATCCATACAGATCTTCCTGGGTAGGTGCAAGTCTGTTCATGACTAACAAGTGACATCAGTAGGTCGTATAATAGGTCTGCAACAAATTTATGGGAAAAATATATTTCTAGGATTTTTTTGAGGTTTGATTTTCTTATTTGTATAGTAATTTGAGGACATGGCTGTCCTCAAATTTTGGTGAAATTGTATTAGCTGAGAGGACGATTTTTTTCCTAATATTTGGTGATATTTGTATTGGTTGGGAGGGATGGTTTTTCCCTCAAGATTTTTGAATTTGATAAGGTTATAGAATAGAAATATTGTGTCTCATATGTGTTGATGATTCATCTATGATCTTGTTGTTTCCACTGCATGTATTTTTCAGTTAACAATTTCTAGTGTAGAATTGTTCAATGATAACAACTAGGGTTTTACTATTAGATTACTAGGAAAAACTTTTCACATCTGAAAATTAGTCACATAGAGTTGCATGTGAAAATTGACATGGTATCAGAACTTGGGATTTGAAGAGAAGGGGAACATATTTGAGACACATAGTTGCTATAGGTAGTTGCATATATCTTGTTCTTGTTTTGGGAATGTCACAGGTGATAGCTCTGAGAGGGAGTTGTAG
>ML818755.1:0-14662 GCA_009831015.1 Picea engelmannii | reverse complement strand
TTGGAGGTTCAGACACTTTTCTACAGGGATATGTTGATTCAGATATGGCAGGTGATAAAGATAGCAGGAGGAGCACCACAGGGTATGTTTTTACTATAGGTGGAACAATAGTAAGTTGGATTTCGAAACTGCAAAAGGTTGTTTCACTTTCAACAACAGAGGCAGAGTATGTTTCTGCTATAGAGGCTAGTAAATAGATGATTTGGTTACAAAGGTTTATGGAGGAATTGGGAAAGAAGCAGGAGAATAGCCGGTTGTACTGTGACAGTCAGAGTGCCATTCACCTTTCAAAGAACTCAGCCTTCCATTCGAAGACTAAGCATATACAGTTGAGGTACCATTTCATACGATCCACCTTGGAAGATGGACAATTGAAGTTGGAAAAGATACACACTAGCCAGAATCCTGCAGACATGTTAACAAAGGGAGTAACTAGGGAGAAACTTAGTTCCTGCTCAGTTTCAATTGGTCTTCAAGAATGAAGATGAAAATGAGAAATTTGCTAGGTCCAAGAAGGTTCAGAGTCCAGCATATACAACAACGATGGAGTTGTTGAGATCGGTCTCCAAGTGGGAGATTGTTGGTTGTGGAGCCTGATTATCTTCCTGATTCAGAGGTCCTTGATTTCAGCCATGTTTATACCCCATGAAGTATTTACACCCCAGAAGTATGTACACTCTTCCACGCGGGGGAGTGGAGAGGGGGGGAACCCCCTTTCTGGGGTCTGGGGGGGATATCCCCCCGGCTGGGGCCAAGCAGGCCCCGAGCGGGGGTTCGGGGGCGAAGCCCCCGAAGAAAAAATTGCCTTGTAAAAGTATATTGTAATTTCATTGTAAATCTGGACCGTTCATTATAAGGTCGCAGATCTAACGGTAGAGATTATGTTAGGGTTTTTTTCCCTAGAATTCAACCCTCTTTTATGAGGGAAATGTATCGCGGCTATGGTTGATGGTGAATATTGTATTATGAGAGAGGAGACTGTGAGAGAAAAAAGAGGAAGTTACAACGGGTTTTGTTGTAGGTTGTATCCCTTCATTTGCTGGATAATAATAAAGGAAGGACCTGGAAATTTCTCTGGTGGACGTAGCCTACACTGGGTGAACCACATAAATCTGTGTCTCTCTCTTGTATTGTGTGTCTTCTGTGTTTTGTTTCTGCATTTGTTTTATTTTATTGCTCTGCGGTCTTGTTTTTCTAACATAGTGATGGTTGTAGGTGACAAAAATTTATATGGTATTTGGTTTGAGCATATTTCCATGGAGCATCTTTCCATATGACATGGAACATATTTCCATATGACAAGTACTAGAGAGTTATTTCACATTTTCACAGAGACTGGCTCAGACTTGTGTGTGGATCTTGGCACGGGATCCAAGCATGTAGTATGAGTACATGGTATAGTATCATTTTAATTGGATTAAGGAGAGGTGTTGAGGGCATCGTATATGTTATGGGTGCTATAGCTTAGGAGGAGTTTTCTCTCAGTCTCAGAGATTGAGAGAAAGGGTCACCACATATTGTTTCAAGAGGGACATGTGTTGTTTATGCCCATATGATCTAGCTTCATATCAACGGTGATTATTGGAGTTAGAGAGGGAAACCTATATATACTGAGGGAAAAACCTATGCATGTTGTGTCCAACAGGAGTAGAGAGACAGATGAGGAGGACCAAGTGGCTCCACCAGTGGTGACACAGGTGGCCACATCAATAGCATAGGTTAAGAGGGAGCAGGTAGCTCCACGAGGAGTGAGGAAGGTGGCCCCACCAATAGTTCCAACTTAGAGAGAGCCAAAGTTCAAAGAGAGTTCCCCCTTAGGTTCATGTGGGAGAGAGGAATCTTCTAGGACTGATAGGCAGGTTTCATGGGATATAATTTTCATAGGAAGAAGGATTCTATAATTTGTGTGCCCTCCATAGAGGATCTATTTGTTTCAACAGGTTTTTCTATTGTGCCAGAGCAAGCATCTAGTGAGGTTGATTGGAGTGCAGTTGTGGTAGAGGAGACAAATTCGCTTCCAGTGTGGGAGAAAACACTACTTTGAGGTGATTGTGGATTGTGGTAACAATACCTTCCTCGCTAAGAGGGAGTGTTGATGGTTTCATGTGTATCACAGGTTGATGAGATAGAGTCTGCATTGGGTTAGAGAGTTCCACATTGTCGAGGTATGACAATGTATGAGGTATTTGACCCAGGAGGATGAGGATGCTTGCAGAGATGAGTTGCAGTTGTATAGAGGTGGAATAGAGTGATTTTCCAACTACAGTTTGGGATTGTTTAGAAGAGAAAACATGATTAGTTGTAGCGTGTGTAGACAGATAGTTTTTGATGACTTGGATGATGGACTTGGGAAGAGGTTAAATGGATGGATGTGAATTAGGGAAGCATGATACTTTCCTTGGAGTATTTTAGAGTGCTTATAGAGTGGCTCAGGTATGTACGAGGAGCTTGGTAGGAGGACCAAGCATGTAGTACAAGGATATGGAGCATTGGTATCCCAGATGGGGTCAAGGGATGTGTTGCAAGTGGAAAATGTGTTATGGATTCTAGGAGTGTGTTCTTAGCCTCAAGGATTGAGGATTAGGAATACATAGTGTTGTTCTAGAATGGATAGGTGTTATCACATGTTGAGTTAGTCTTCTCAAGTTTTGAGAACCTTTTTTGCAAGGGATCTATGCACAAGATATGTTTCCATGGTTTGAGATGATATGGACTGATCTTATCTAGTAGGAGACTTAGTTAGTGTCCATGGATGAGATGGATGGTATGGTGAAGAGTAGAAGTGATGAGAACCAGACCCTTGTTTCTCTCACTATGAAGGGTAGAAGAGGTTCTCTAGGTAGGAAAGGTTTTCTTGGGGGAAGAGCTTCTCCCAAGAGAGAAGCATCTCTAGAATCGAGGTGGAGAAATGATTTTAGTAATATCACATGTTTTGAATGTCATGAATTTGGGCATTATGCTTCACAGTTTCCACACCAGAGGATAAGGGGAAGAAGGTAGGAGGCATCAACAACATAGGTTGATGATTTTGCAAACAATTTATAGAGGGAGATCTGATTGGTATTCACCCTTTCAGGTACAGTTTCCAGCAGGGGGAGTTGGTTAGTGGATAGGGTATCATCTTTCGATATGACAGGTACTATAGATTTATTTGACACTTTCATAGAGACTGGCTCAGAATTGTCTATGGAGATTGGCATGACATCCAATCATGCAGTAAAAGGATATGGAACAATATTGTTCTGATTGGAGTTAGGAGAGATGATGAGGGTTCAGAATGTGTTATGGATGCCATAACTCAAGAGGAGTGTTCTCTTAGTCTCGAATATTGAGAACAGGGCACCAAATATTGTTTTTTGAGGGATAAGTGTTGTTTATGCCTAGATGATGTAGATTTATATCAGCAAAGATTATTGGAGTTAGAGAGGGAATTATATATAGAATAAGGGACCATCCTATGCGTGTTGTTGCTAATAGGAGCAAAGAGACAGATGGGGAGGAGTAGGTGGCTCCACTAGTGGTGAGGCAGGTGGCCCCACCAGTAGACAAGGTTCATAGGGAGTAGGTAGCTCCACAAGGAGTGAGGTAGGTGGCCTTACTAGAAGTGCCATCTTAGAGAGATCCACAATTCAAAGGGAGTTTCCCCTCAAGTTTAAGTGGGAGAGAGGCATATTCCCGGAATAACAAGAAATTTTCATGGGACAGGAGGTTCAAAGACAAGAGGATTCTAGGAGCTATGTGCCCTCCATGGAGGATCTATTTGTTTCAATAGGTTTTTCTACCATGACTGAGGGGGAAACTAGTGAGGTGGATTGGAGTGCAACTATGGTAGAGGAGACAACGTCACTTCTAGTGTGGTAGACAAATCTACTTCCAAGCGATTGTGGAGTTTGGTGAGAATACCTCCCTCACTAAGAGGGAGTGTTTATTTTTGTAGCTTTGGGAAGGTATCCTCATGTTCCCTAGGTGTTGGGCATGTGGGAATCATCGTGGGAACCACATTACACTCTTCGTTTGGAGAAAACCACCATTGTAATGAAGTTGGGGTTGCACGCGTTTGGTGGTGGGATTTGTGGGTTTGTGTTGGGGCTTCACACCCAGAAGAAAGTCTAATTTGATATTTAATTTTGGAGGGGATTCTATGTTGACCTCTTATACTTTCATATAAAGGAGAGAGGTCATTGTGACATTTTATATATTGTAGATCATGTGTGCAAACATGATGGAGCTAGCATAAGTGACTCTGCACTTGTTCTAGGAGGCTTGGTGATTTCAACAAAGGGAAATTTTTCAAGGGTAGAAAATTTGGCCTAGGGTTGAGGACTCTCTATGTTCCATTCTTGGCAGTTGCAAAAGGAAGAAAATTGTACAAGAAGAGAGAGTTTCGATACATAAGGGTTTGCACAGGTTTTCATGCATGTACGCAAGTTTCATTGGGAAAAGTCATGTACGAACATGGGTTGTAGTGGGAACAATCTTGTACTTACACGGGTTGTAGTGGGAACAATCACGTACATTTGTATAGTTCTTCATGGTTAGGTGTAATTCCATACAGGGTTGACAGATGATGTCAACAGGTCGTACATGAGGTTTGTAGGAGATTTGTGGGAAGTCGATATTTCCAGGATATTTTTTGAGGTTTGGTTTTTTTATTTGTATAGTTATTGGACGACAAGGTTGTCCTCATATTTTGTTTAAGTTATATTGGCTGAGAGAACGAGTTTGGTCCTCAGATTTGGTGATATTGGTATTGGTTAGGAGTGCTTGTTTTTTCCTCGGGATTTTTGAATTTGATAAGGTTAAATAATGTAAATATTGTGTCTCATATGTGTTGATGATTCATCTCGGATCCCGTTGTTTCCATTGCATTTTGTTTCACTCAATAATTTCCATTGTAGAATTTTTTAGTGATAACAACTAGGGTTTTACTATTAGATCACTAGGAAGAATTTTTCAGATCTAAAAATTAGTCACATAGATTTGCATGTGAAAATTGAAGTGGTATCAGAGCTTGGGATTTGAAGAGAAAGGAATCATATTTGAGACACATAGCTGCTACATGTGGTTGTATATTTCTTGTTCTTGTTCTAGGAAGGTCATACGTGACAACTCTAAGAGGGATTTGTAGCAGTTTTGAGGAGTTATATTTGAGAGGGAGGTACAATGACGGTTGTAGGTGGCAATAGGTTAGATGGCCTCTGGTTTGAGACATGGAACATATTGTCCATAAGATGAGTTGTGGGCTATTGCATATCGATTGTATGGTAGGTTGGGAGTTTTGGTGGATTGGAAGAGAGTCCATATCACAATAGTATGTTGTGTGACATATTTCCAACCTTGTGGATGGACTTCCGGTGACTTGTCATGGTGAGCTATGATGGGTGCAGATCAGGTTCTTTGACATGGACAAGATGGCTTTGTGTGTATCGTCGGTTGATGATATAGATTCTTTATTGGGCACAAGAGTTTCACATTGTCAAGGTATGCCCATTTATGAGGTATTTGACCTAGGAGAATGAGGATACTTGTAGATATGAGTTGCATTGGTTTAGAGTGGACTAGACTGAGTTTCCAACCTTCGCATGGGATTGTTCAGACGAGAACATGGGATCGGTTATAGTGTGTGTAGACACATATATTTTTTGGTGACTTGGATGATGGACTTGGGTAGAAGTGCATTTCATGGACATGCCCTGGGGAAGTAGAATACCTTGCTTGGAGGATTGCATGGTTCTTATACAGTAGGAGCCACCAAAACATGACAAGGCAATAAGATTTGTTAGTGACCTTCACAGTGTATGACTCAGGTATGTACAAGGAGCTTGGTAAGAGGACCAAGCATGTAGCACAGGGATCTGGAGCAGTGGCATTCTAGATAGAGTCAGTGGATGTGTTTCTAGTGGGAAATTTTCTATGTTTTTCAAGAGTGTGTTCTCAGGCTCAAGGATTGAGTAGTAGGACTATACAGTGTTGTTTTGAAATTCATAGGTGTTATTGGATTTTGCGTTGTTCTTCCAAAGTTTTGGGAACCTTTTGTGTAGGGGATTTGTGCATGAGAGATGTTGTTGGGGATTGAGAGGATATGGACTGATTTTATCCATGAGGATACTCAGTTAGTGTCTACGGATGATATGGATGGTATGGTGAAAAGTAGCACTAATGAGAACCAAGCCCTTGTAGCTCTCACTAGGAAGGGAAGAAGAGGTTCTCCAAGAAGGAGAGGTTCTCCCGGGAGAAGGGATTCTCCTTAAAGAGAAGCATCTCTAGAACCAAGGTGGAGAAAGGATATTAGTAGGATCAAATGTTTTGAGTGTCATGAGTTTGGGAATTTTGCTTCATAGTTTCCACACTGGAGGGGAAGGGGAAGAAGGAAATGGGTATGAGAAACACAGGTTGATGAGGTTGCATAAAGATTTTAGAGGGATATCTTGTTAGTCTCCTCATTTTAGGTAAAATTTCCAGCATGGGGGTCTTGGTTGGTGGATGGTTGAGCATATTGGAATATGATAAGTATTATAGAGGTATTTTACACTTTCATATAGACTTGATCAGAATTGTGTGTGAAACTTGGCACAATAGCCAAGCATGTAGTATGAGGATCTGGTATAGTATCAATATGATTGGAGTCAGGAGAGGTGTTGATGGTGTCGAATGTGTTATTGGTGAAATAACTCAAGAGGATTGTTCTCTCAGTCTCAGAGATTGAGAGAAAGGGGTAACACATATTGTTTCGAGAGGAACAAGTGTTGTTTGTGCCCAGACAGTCTAGCTTCATATCAATAGTGATTCTTGGAGTTAGAGAGGGAAACCTATATAGATTGAGGGACCAACCTATGCAAGTTGTGGGAAGTAAGAGTAGAGAGATAGATGAGGAGGAGAAGGTGGCTCCACCAGTGGTGTGGCATGTGGCCCCACTAGTAGCATAGGTTCAAAGGGAGAAAGTAGCTCCGCAAGGAGTGAGGTAGGTGGCCCCACTAGTAGTGTTTGTTGAAAGAGAGCCAGAGTTCAAAGGGATTTCCCCCTCAGGTTTAGGTGGGAGAGAGGCATCTTCCATTATTGACAAGAAAGTTTCATGGGACATGAGGTTCAGAGGCATGCATATTCTAGGAACTATGTGCCTTCCATATAGAATCTATTTGTTTCATAATATTTTGCTACCATGACAGAGGGACTTTTATTGTGGGAGATAGAGATACTTTGAGGTGATTGTGGAGTGTGGTTAGAATATCTCCCTTGCTAAGAGGGAGTGTTGATTTTTTTTATCTTCGAGAAAGTATTCTCACATTCCCTAGGTGTTGGGCATGTGGGAATCGTCATGGGAACCACACTACACTCTTCGCTTGGAGAAAACCACCATTTGAATGAAGCTAGGAATTAATGGGCATGGTGGTGGGATTTGTGGATTTGTAATGGGGCTTCACACCCATAAGAAAGTTTGATTTGATGTTGACTTGTGGAGGGGATTCTATGTTGACCCCTAATACTTGTATATAAAGGAGAGAGGTCATTGTGACAGTTCATATATTGTATACCATGTGTGGAGACATGATGGAGCTAACATTAGTGATTGTACACTTATGCTAGGAGGCTTGGTGATTTTAGAAAAGGGAAATTTTGCTAAGGTGGAAAATCTAGCCTAAGGTTGAGGACTCTCTATTTTATGTTCATGGCAGGGAAAATCACATTGCACATGTGGGAAAGAGAGGCAACCATAGAAGGAATACAAGTGTATGAGTAGAGCGAGTCATATGAAAGGGTCCATACAGGTTTTTGTGTATGTACGTGGGTTTTAGTGGGAACAATCGCGTATGTACATGAGTTGTAGTGGGAACATTCACGTACATATGTGGGTTGTAGTGGGAAAAGTCACATACATTCGTACAGATCTTCCTGGGTAGGTGCAGGGCTGATAGGTGGTGTCAACAGGTCATACATGAGGTATGCAACATATTTGTGGGTAGAAGATATTTCCAGGATATTTTTTGAGGTTTGGTTTTTTGATTTCTATAGTTATTGGAGGACAAGGTTGTCCTCATATTTTGGTGAAATTGTATTGGCTGAGAGGACATGTGTTTTCCTTAGATTTGGTGATATTTTTATTGGTTGGGAGGGTTGGTTTTTCCCTCAATAGTTATGAATTTGATAAGGTTAGAGAACACAAATATTGTGTCTAATATGTGTTGATGATTCATCTCTAATCATGTTGTTTCCGCTGCATGTATTTTCTAGTCAATAATTTCCAGTGTAGAATTGTTCATTGATAACAACTAGGGTTTTATTGTTAGATCACCAGGAAGCAATTTTCAAATCTAAGAATTAGTCAGATAGAGTTGCATGTGAAAATTGGCATGGTATCAAAGCTTGATATTTGAAGAGAAGGGGATCATATTTGAAAGACATAACTGTTATAGGGGGTTGCAGATTTCTTTTTCTTGCTCCATCTAGGTCACAAGTGACAACTCTAAGAGGGAGGAGTAGCAGTGTTGAGTCGTTAGATTTGAGAGGGAGCTACAATGATGGTTGCAGGTGGAAATAGGTTAGATGGTATATGTCTTGAGACATGGAGGTGATTGTCCATATGAGGAGTTGTGGACTATTGCATCTTGGTGGTCTGGTAGGTTGGTAGTTCTGGTGGATTGTAGGATAGCCCAAATCAAAGAAGTATGTTGTGTGGTATATTTCCAACCATGTGGATGGAATTCCGGTGAATTTTCATGGAGATTTACCATGGGTGAAGCTCAGGTGCTTTGGAATGGACGAGATGGATTTTTGTGTATCACAGGTTGATGAGATAGAGTCTTCATGTTTCAATAGAGTTGTGCATTGTCTAGGTATGACGATGTTTGAGGTTTTTGACCCAGGAGGATGAGGACACTTGAAGAGATGATTTGAGGTTTTCTAGATTGTATTAGACTAAGTGTCCAACCACAACTTTGGATTGTTCAGAGAAGAAAACATGATCAATTGTAGCATGTGTAGACACATAGGTTTTTTGGTGACTTGGATGACGGGCTTGGGAAGAATTTCATTGGATGGACTTGTCTTGGGGAACAAGATACTTTCCTTGGAGGATTTCATATTTCTTATACAGTGGGAACCAACTGTGCATGACTATGATGCAGGATGTTTTCATGAGCTTCACAGTTTCTAACTCAAGTATGTATGGGGAGCTTGGTTGGAGGACCAGGCATGTAGTACATGGATTAGGACAAGCAATATTCCTGATGGAGTTAGGGGATGTGTTGTGAGTGGAAAATGTGTTATGGGTTCCATGAGTGTGTTCTCATCCTGAGGGATTGAGGAGTCTGACTATGAAGTGTTCTTCCGGAATGGAAATGTGTTATTGGATGTTGAGTTGGTATTCCTAGGTTTTTGAAACCTTTTGTGTAGGGGATCTCAACACGAGAGATGTTGTGAGGGTTTGAGAGGATATGGAATGATTTTATATAGGAGGAGACTTTATTAGTGTCCATGTATGATATGGATTGTATGGTGAAGAGTAGAATTCATGAGAACTAGGCCCTTGTATCTTGCACTAGGAATGAAAGAAGAGGTTCTCCTGGGAGAAGGTCTTCTCCTAAAAGAGAAGTATCTCTAGAACTGAGGTGGAGAAAGGATATTAGTAAGATCAGATGTTTTGAGTGTCATGACTTTGGGAACTATTCTTCATAGTTTCCACACCAGAGGGGAAGGGGAAGAAGGAAGAAGGCATAAAAAACAGAGGTTGATGAGGTTGAGGATAGGTCCCAGAGGGATATCTTGTTGGTCTCCTCCATTTCAAGTAAAACTTCTAGAAGGGGGCCTTGGTTGGTGTATAGTGGATCATATTTCCATATGGCAGGTAGTAGAGAGTTATTTGACACTTTAACAGAGACAGGATCAGACTTGTGTGTGGATCTTGGAATGAGATCCAAACATGAAGTATGAGGATCTAGTACAATATCATTCTAATGGGATTAAGGAAAGGTGTTGAGGGTGTCCAATGTGTTATGGGTGCCAAAACTCAGAAGAAGTGTTATCTCAGTCTCAAAGATTGAGAGAAAGGGGTACCACATATTGTTTCGAGAGGGATAGGTGTTTTTTGTTCCTAGATGATCTAGCTTCATATCGATGGTGATTCTTGGAGTTAGAAAGGGAAACCTATATAGACTGAGGGAGAAACCTATGTGTGTTGTTTGCAACAGAAGTAGAGAGATAGATGAGGAGGAGAAGGTGGCTCGACCAATGGTGATCTAGGTGGCCCCACCAACAGTGCTAGATTAGAGAAAGACAAAGTTAAAAGGGAATTCCCCCTCAGGTTCAGACGATAGGGATGCATCTTCCAGGACTGGTAGGAAGGTGTCATGGGAAAATAGGCTAAGAAGAAGGGGGATTCTAGGAGTTGTGTTCCCTTCATGGAGGATCTATTTTTTTCAGCAGGTTTTTCTACCATGATAGAGGGAGCAACCAGTCAAGTGGATTGGAG
Source organism: Picea engelmannii (assembly GCA_009831015.1). NCBI lineage: Eukaryota > Viridiplantae > Streptophyta > Pinopsida > Pinales > Pinaceae > Picea > Picea engelmannii. The sequence continues at coordinate 4,197 of ML818755.1, read as the reverse complement.
TGCATTTGTGGTAGAGGTGACATAGTCACTTCTAGTGTGGGAGACAAAGCTACTTTTAGGTGATTGTCAAGTGTGGTGAAAATACCTCCCTTGCTAAGAGGGAGTGTTGATTTTTGTAGCTTTGGGAAGGTATTCTCATGTGCCCTAGGTGTTGGGAATGAAAGAGTCATCATGGGAACCACATTACACTCTTTGTTTGGAGAAAACTACCATTGGAATTAATTTGGGGCTTCATGGATTTGGTGGTGGGATTTGTGGGTTTGTGTTGGGGCTTCACACCCACAAGAAAGTATAATTTGATGTTGACTTGTGGAGGGGCTTCTATGTTGACCCATAAGACTTGTATATAAAAGAGAGAGGTCATTGTGATATTTCTTGTATTGTAGATCATGTGTGGAGACATGATTGATCTAGCATAAGTGAGTCTACACTTGTGCTAGGAGGCTTGGTGATTTTAACAAAGGGAAATTTTTCTAAGGTGGAAAATCTGGCCTAGGGTTGAGGAATCTCTATTTTATATTCTTGGTAGGGAAAATCACACTGCACATGTGGGAGAGAGTGGCAGCCACAAAATGAAGAAAAATGTACAAGTAGAGTGAGTCATATGGAAGTGTCCATATAGCGTTTCTTGCATGTACATGGGTTTCAGTGGGAACAATCGCATACATACATGGGTTACAATGAAAATAGTCGCGTATGTATGTGGGTTGCAATGGGAACAATCGTGTACATTTTTATAGAGTTTCATGTTAAGGTGGAGGTCTATTCAGGGCCAAAAGGTGACATTAACAGGTCTTGCAAGAGATCTACAACATATTTGTGGGAAGAAGATATTTCTGGGATATTTTTTGAGGTTTTGTTTTCTGATTTGTATAGTTATTGGAGGACAAGGTTGTCCTAATATTTTGGTGAAATTATATTAGCTAAGAGGACGGGTTTTGTCCTCATATTTCGTGATATAAGTATTGGTTGTGAGGGTTGGTTTTACCCTCAGGATTTCTAAATTTGATAAGGTTATAGAGAATAAATATTGTGTCTCATATGTGTTGATGACTCATCTCTTACCTATTGTTTCCATTTCATGTATTTTTCAGTCAATAATTTCCAGTGTAGAATTGTTCACTGATAAAAGCTAGGGTTTAACTGTTAGATCACTAGGAAGAAATTTTAAAATATGAAAATTAGTCACATATAGTTGCATGTGAAAATTGGCATGGTATCATATATTAGGATTTGAAGAGAATGATATCATATTTGAGACACATAGATAATATAGGTGGTTACATATTTCTTGTTCCTATTCCAGGTAGGTTGCTGGTGACAACTTTAAGTGGGAGTTGTAAGTGTGTTGAGGAGTTAACTTCAAGAGGGAACTACAATGATGGTTGAAGGTGGAAATAAGTTATATGGTCTCTAGTTTTATACATGGGAAAGACTATCCAGATAAGTATTTGTGTACTATTTCACCTCGGTGGTATGGTAGGTTAGGAGTTTTGGTAGATTGGTGGAGAGTGTGGATCACAATAGTATGTTGTCTGGAATATTTACAACCCTGTGGATGGACTTCCAATAAATTTTCATGGTGAGTTATGATGGTTTCAACTCAATTTATTTGGCGTGGATGATATGGATTCATGTGTATCACAGGTTGATGAGATAGAATCTTCATTTGGCTAGAGAGTTTCACATTGTCGAGGTATGATGATGTATGAGGTATTTTACCCATGAGGATGAGAACACTTGCATAAATGATTTTTTTGATCTAGAGTGGACTATATTGACTGTCCAACCTCATATTGGGACTATTCAAATGATAACACAAGATGCGTTGTAGTGTGTGTAGAAACTAAGAGTTTTTGGTGATTTGGATGATGGAATTTCTCATAAGTCCATTGGATGGACATGACTTGGGGAAGAAAGATACTTTCCCTGGAGGATTGCATGGTTATTATACAGTGGAAACCACCGTTACATGACATGGGAATATGATTTGTTCATGAGATTCATAGTGTCTGACTCAGGTATGTATGAGGAGCTTGGTAGGAGGACTAGGCATGTAGCAAAAGGATCTGGAGAAATGGTATTTCGGATGGACTCAAGGGATGTGTTGCGAGTGGAAAATGTGATATGGGTGCCATGAGTGTGTTATCAACCTCAAGGATTTAGGAGTAGGACTAATATGCAGTTTTGTTCCATAATGGACAAGTGTTATTGGATGTTGAGTTGGTATTCCCAGATTATGGGAACATTTTGTGCATGAGATATGTGCACGAGAGATGTTTCTAGGGTTTGAGAGGATATGGAATGGTTGTATCCAATATGAGACTCGGTTAGTGTCCAGGGATGATATGGATGGTATGGTGAAGAGTAGTAGTGATCAGAACCAACCCCTTCCAGCTCACAATAGGAAGGGCAGAAGAGGTTCTCTAGGAAGGATAGGTTCTATTGGGAGAATGTATTCTCCTGAGAGAGAAGCATATCCAAAGTTGAGGTGGAGAAAGGATATTAGTAAGATCATATGTTTTGAGTGTCATGATTTTGGGAACTATGCTTCACACTGTCCAAACCGGAGTGGAATGGGAAGAAGGTTGCATGCATAAACAACAGAGGTTGATGAGGTTGTAGACAGGTGCCAAAGGGATATCTTGTTGGTCTCCACCCTTTCAGGCACATTTTACAGTATGGGAAATTGGTTGGTCAATAGTATATTATCTTGTCATATGATAGGTACTAGAGAGTTAATTGACACTTTCATAGAAACTAGATGAGACTTGTGTGTGGAGCATGGCATGGGAGCCAAGCATGCAGTACAAGGATATGGTAGTGTATCATTTTGATTAGATTCAGGAGAGGAGATGAGGGTTTCAAATGTGTTATGGCTGCCAAATATCAGGAGGAGTGTTCTCTTAGTCTTAGAGATTGATAGAAAGGTGTACCACATATTGTTTTAAGATGGATAGGTGCTATTTGTGCCCAAATGTTCTAGCTTCATATCAACAATGATTATTGGAGTTAGAAAGGGAACCTATATAGACTGAGGTATCTTCCTATGCATGTTATGGGAAGTAGGAGTAGAGAGACAAATGAGGAGGAGAAGGTGTCTCCACTAGTGGCGAGTTTGTTATAGCAAGATTTTACTCACCCTATGCAGTCTTGCAGATAAGGCCTTTTTTCCATTTCCCCATGTAGACCTATCATCCCTGTTTGTAAAATCCATATCTAAAAATACAAATTTTTCCACATGTACGCATCTTTCATACTATACAACATGCGTATACACAGGCTGCACCACTACAACCCATGTACATCGGGATTTGTGCCAAAAAATGAAAATTAATGTTGGGTTTCCATGTCACGACAGGAGATCTATGATCCTTGGGCTTCCATATACTGGAAACGTTCTGACTCGGCCCTTCAGTTACATTTGAAAGCTATAAATGGGTCAATTCTGAGCTATGGAAAAAGGGGAGAAAGAATTCAACTTTTAGAGAAAAGTTACTCTGGAGAGATTATTTACTTCATATTGAGTCTGTATCCCTTTGTTCTTTAAGTCTGAACACAATGTTCATCCCCCAAGCTCTTCCCTTATTGATTGATGACCTCATTGTATCTCTTCTATGAGATTTCCTTTGGTGGAGGATTGAAGTGGTGGAGGCCCAGCTAGAAGGAACTTAGATTCTCAGTTTCGAACTGTGCCGACATGGAAGTCTGTAATATTTTCACTTCTGCTGATCATTTATTAATAAAAATACTCCTTTCCCATCCAATTGATATCCTGCAAATATTTGAGTTATTATCCATGGGCATATTTTTTATGTATATTAATGGATTGTGCTATATAATGTGCTCACCTTTTATATTATCACCATATGCTTGCTTTTCTTGGTTGTTGAGAACTAGTTGCAGGTATATAGCTTTGGGTCTAAGTGCTCAACGATGGACTTCATCGAACATATGGACGAGGTAGGCCTCTTTCTTATCTTGCTTGCATATTGGTTTATATAGCATGTTTTTGGGATAGAGTTGATTTCTGCAGTCACTTCCCTTTATTGTGGTTTACCCTATCCATAGAGAGTTTTACCCTCATAACAAAATTGGTGATCATACTGGGGATTGAATCTTCTTTCTTAGGGTTTGGAGTAATTTTCTCCTTACATTACTCTCATTCCTTTTTTTTTCTTATCGTATCATTGCTTG
>ML818754.1:137483-159351 GCA_009831015.1 Picea engelmannii | reverse complement strand
AAGCAGTCATCCGAAATGAAAGGAACCAAATGCATACATAAGAAGGTTATAACGATCAAATATGACACATACCATGATACCTCAGACCAATTACCTCATGGAGCAAGAGTCCTCTCTGATGCAAGTCCAGGCCGGTAGTGATGAAGGCTGGTACTGCTGACAGGACGAGTCTGGCTAAGAAGAAGAAAGATGGGCCCTCCAGGGCCATGCTCAGGTCGCTCCTGCTCTCGGTACTCCATGTCTAGGACCATGTGGGCCTCAAGACATGATCTCCTAGTTATCCCTAGATATCGGGGATAACAATACGCATTCTTTATTTTTGCAAGTCCCCTTTATAGGTTTCAAGCTTTATTCTTTCATTTTCTTATTGGGCTATGGTCTTGTTATAAGTGTGCATTCAGTGCATCAAAACAAGGGGCAGTTACCATTAGTGGGGGTAGAGCTCAAGCTGGCCTGTGGCTTTTATAGGTGGCCTTTATAATTTTTGCATATCATATACATAGCAGCTGCATCAACCTATGGGCCTTCAACCCCTTCTTCACATGAGAGAATGGACCATGACCCATTATCAAAGTTTAGTACACTGCGAGAGGCTCCATGATGGAAAGTGTTAAGTATGTGGGGAACGAAACGTTACCCTTGTGAGCGCCCCCCAGTAGTACCCCTCTTCCCTAGGTGGTGACAGCATAGGACTAGGGCACAAAAGCTGACCACCAAGGTGAAACAAGACAACAAACACAACTTCCCAAGCCAGTGATCCATTATCCAACTTCAACCAATGATCCTAATCCACATGCCCAACAAATTAAGCACGACTCTTCGCATGAAAGAAGGATTAACATACCTCATGGTGATGCTGGCTTACCATCTCCCATACATTGAGTTGTTTGGATGTGATGAGCTTGGTTGATCTGTAGCTGTTAGAGGCCTTTGAGGGGGGCTGCTGGGCTGCCATTTGTGGACATGCTGATCATCATCATGGTCAGGATCATTGTCTCCATTGCGGGCCATGAGGCATGATCTCCTCTAGTTACCCCTAGGCATGGGGGGGTAACATGCCTCAAACAAGGTCTGGAAGTTTTTGGATCCCAAATCACCAAAGTCTAGCTCCAATTTTTTCCACCTAGAAAATATGAAAATAGATAACAAATTATATAATGATCCATTTTGGATCAAAGCATCTTACAATCCATTTAGTAGATAGGATGGCACCTTGTAGACCAATATTGATCAAGTCTAACCTGCCCTCATGCTTGAATAGAGTGCAAGTGCTCCAAGGAACCATAGGAGGAGATTGATCACCACCAAATTTAGACTACAAGAAAACTCTCAAACTTCTCAAAATGTCCAAATTGAGTAGATGATGGAAACCAGCAAGAGAAATAGTAGACCTGTTATTACACAAGCCTGCACAAGCAAATCTGCCTAATAATTTTAGACAGCCAACTCTGTCACCATTGGAAGCCTCTTCGTTTGGAATAGTAATATCCTAGTCTTAGGGGGGTGTCCCTAATAAATGTATGCTGATGTCAAAGTAATATTTCTGCATGTATTCCAAAGACAATCAGCACACTAAAAATCACTCTTAGGCTGTCCAAAAATAGTGAAGTGTGAGGGTAAATTAATGATAGTTTTTTGATGGTTGAGATCAGATTCCAGAGACGCTTATAACAAAGAAAATAAATGTATGAAATGAATGCACTTATGGGAAGTAGTTTCAAAGTAAATGCATGAAAACCATGCTACACCACGAAGACTATTAAATAAACATAGCCAAGAGATTTAGAATGTTAGAATGAAGCATAACTACATCAAATCACTAATTACCCAGGAGATTGTCTACATCATAATGAGGGATAGGTGATAGGCTGCCTGCAGTTAAGGTGGTGGTCAAGACCCTATGGATGAAAGAATGAGGGGTTTACCACTGCTAACGCTCTCTCAAGAATGAACTGTCTAACCCCTCAACTGCTTCTCCAAACTGTCTATATAGCAAACTGTCTCCTCCCTTAGGCAAGTCGACCCTACTGCTCAAAGAAGGAAAGAAATCTTTAAAGGCTAAAATATATGCATGCAGAGTAATCTTTTCTTCCTTTTCTGGCTTTGAAATGCTTTTGTCTTTCTTTGGTTTGATTTTGTGCTGTTTTGATTAACTTTTCCTTAAACTACTTTGAAGGCCCTATCCTGTTAAATGCTTTCATACTAAATCAACCTCCTCTTAACAACAGCATTCTGTTATGCTTTCACAGGATGATAGGTCGCCTGGCTGCTTACTTTGGTGGGTAAAGCAAAAGCCATGCAAACTCATTAAATAAACACAGCGACCTCTCTGTATTCCCATCTCCCAAATCCTGAAAAGCAGGGCGAGTTTTTTATGGACCGACAAGGAAAGATTTTAGATGGGATAAAATTAGCAACAACTCTGCCTATACATATCATAGTTTTGAAGTTTTCCTTCTCTGATCACCATTGAAGCCCTGTAGAATGATAAATACCCATGTTCCTGTAAACAATGTCCACAACACCTCCACTTCGACAATTTTGCTGGTTATTAATAGTACTATCAAATCTGCCAAATCAAACTCTCCCAGTGCTGATTTTGACTAGCATCCTGCTGCTGTTCTTGTAACTAATGTGTTGATCTCTCATTATTTCCAGACTCATAACTCTTCAAGTGTTGCTGTTATCAACCACACATTCCCTGATCTCTGTGGCAACCAGGATCTTTTCCCAATATTCAAAATTCAACCATACAGAACTCGCCATTAATGACTTCTACAACAGTCCTTTCATCAATATCTATTTGTTTGATGACAATTCCACATAATATGCCTGGTGAAAAACAATCTGGCACCATTAATGTTACCATTCATATGTCTGAGGTAGTAATCTGCTTGCAAGCACAGTTGGATTAGTTTTCTGGAAGGCACTTCCACTTGCATAAAAGCTGAACATATACCTGTGATGAGGGGAAAATTATGCCATTATACAGACCCTCAACCCTACAATCAAACCTTCAGCCATGACTTCAGGCCTCTGCTTGTTTGCAAAGCAGCAATATGGGCCTAGGTTTTAAGGATTAGGAAGTAAGTTCAAAATGGAGTTAAACACTAAACTTGCCAATTATTACAGCACAGTAAATCTACAGTTTTGGAATAGCTCAGAGTTTGGAATTATGAAATTTTTATCATTCAGAGTGAGGTTGAATTTCTGTTTGAAGCCTTTTTACAACACTGAAACAAGCCAAACTAGGCACCAAACACTTGCTGGAATAAACGCTGATATAGGGATCATCCCAAATCGACAGCACTAAGCTGATCCCTTTGGTGTTGTTTCCAAAATCATACCACCTATCAATGCTGCTGTTTTGGCTCCTCAACTCGCCGACTGATGGTCTGTTTGGTACTTTCCGAGGATAAAATGAGCCAACATCATCTCTCTGAATTCTCCTTGTGAACTGGGGCATACCAATGATGCAAAGGAAGTCGACCTAACCCCTTTTCCTTGACAGAATTAGCATTTAGGAAGTTTTGACTTGCATTTCCTGCTTTTTCTTTAACAACATCAACTCAATCCGTTTTTACTTTTTCTTTGCATGGCAGGATAGATATACAAAGTCAGAACCAAGCTTTTAGGGTTTTAACAAAATCAGAAAAGTTGCCAGTTATGCTTAAGAGGTCGAATCATCTTTATTTCTTTGTAAGACTAGCAAAAGCACTATGTGTGGATAATGAAAGAAGTTAGGATGTTGGGTTGATCATGATGACAAGGCAACTTGGTCAGCCACTTGGAACCTCATATAAGTAGATAACCTTCAATCAAACTTCCACTCGTCACACTGGGAGAAAATCAACCTGCTCAACACTGCTCTCAAACCCTCACTCTTCAACCTGGAACCTTGGACCACCCTGCCCCTGCATGCTCGGAACTATGGCATTTGACATGTACTTGCCATACATAGAAACTGTTAATTATAGGCATGCCCAAAAAGTAGTGCTTTTCCAAACAAGCGAAAAAACAAAAAGCGGAAACAACTGATCATGACTAGATGGGGCATTAGCCTATTTTTTACAAAAAAACAAAAATTGAAAAAGCGAGTAAAAGTGATCCTCTCACATGTGAGTGAAAATAGTCTCATTGGATTCACTGTTTTAGAAGGATCAAGAATATGTAGTCATCTATGCCATGTGGGCCCTAGCTCTTTGGATACTGAAAAAATAAAAACTGCGAAAAATAACAGTTTTCTGGAATCTGATGAAACTGAGCCTGGAAGAAGCCCTGATTGATGCTGATGCGTGGATGAATCCGAAATGAGACCAGTGTGATGGAATCACGTTGGATTTTAACCCTCCAATTTCACAAGTGCTACTGGGGGTTAACACTACCCTGGAGGATTTGCTAAGCACTGTAAATTTTCCTGTGAAAGGAAGATCCCTATACATCCAACTTTCAATTTTACGTTGTAAATTTTCTAAGCACTATTCCCACATAGTGCTGGGAAACATGAACTCTGAAAGGAGCCCCAAGTTAGTGGACTATGTCACCATCCCTGATGCACTACCATGGATGATTCAACCGATCTGGCTTTCCCTCTAACCCTATCAACCAAAAGTTCGATTTGTGAGTCACTACCACCCCAACTGCAGTGCAATATACATCCAGTCATTCGAGTGCCACATCAACGGAGTCCCAAAATCGTTATTAATCATTCTGCTCCCCCTGGAATGGTAGTGCCCGTCACCCAGCCGTGGATTATAACAGCTTGAACGAGGTACCCTAGGGCATCAGCAGCTTGAACGTATAGGTATGGAGCAAGAGGACATCCCTCCCTGATAGATTTATGGAGGATGCTTTTGTCTGATAATATACCATTAACTGAAACAAAAGATGAACAATTAGAGAGCAAGATCTTCATCATTTCCAAGAAGCTTGTGTCGAAAGTGAAACCCAACCAGGAAAGTATATCTACGACAAAGGACCAGTATATGCTGTCAGTCTTTATCAAAACCAATTTTCAGAAATTCCCTGTTTACTGGATTCTTTTGCGCACTCAACACTTTCCCGTGCTGTCAAATTTCTATTCAATATGAATCGTCCTTGGATGAAACCCATTTGCTCCAGGCGAACAATGTGAGAAGCAACTCACATGGGTTTTCGAATTGGTGTGATCTGGGGAGCCATGCTTTTAAGAAACCTAATCTGGCAACCCTTCAAATCTCAAAACTTTTGAGAATTTGTTATTTCTGGAATCCACACCTACAGCTCTGGAAATGTCTAAACTTCAGTTGACTTGTATATGATATATTGTGCTTAGTGGAATTACATCCATGTTCTGTCCAGAATTGTTATATTAGGTGATTTTCAAAAGTTAATCAAAACATGTGTCATGGATTGATGAATTCCTGAAATATCTCAAAATCTTTGTGAAAACATGATTTTTTCATCCTCCATACATTATATTAAGTGGATAGAATCTTATATTAGAACTTAATATTGGTTTGAGCAGAGGACTTAGCTCAGCACAAATTGCACACAAATTTAAAAATAATATTTCATCTTATAAAATAGGAACTGGTTTATCAAAAAATTTAATTCAAACATAAACGGTTGATACCTACAACTAGAAGTCGATAAATAAATAAAATGGAAAAAGTGTTCAGCATAATTCAAATATTTTTACCAAAAGAGAGGATGTGGCAAATCGGACTGCAACATTATGCATTTTCTCCTCACAATGTCAGTTTCAAATACTTAAAAGATTAGTCCCATGGAATCTTCCAGTAATTGGAATACCAAACACAGGCTGCCTGGTATCCTAATAACAATCCATTTTCATCCTTGATGATCTGCCAGAAACAGAGTTTATTATATGACCTAATCAATGTAAGATGAAAAGGATCAAGCAGCAAAGTTGTAAAAGATGAAGATGCATGGAAATTAGAACTTACAGCTCATGAATTTACATTGCATTTTTTATTCGAGAGATTGCATTGACAAATATGCAATCATACTTACTGTGGAGATCTATAGAGGCTTTGGCTAAATTTGTTGATTCATCAAAACGAAAAGGACTTTAGCATATTGAAGGAAACTAGACCATATACAAAATGCATGTAAGAGATGAGTGTACTCTGACGACAAAAACGAAATCTTGATGCATAATTAATACCACATGCTTCTGGATGATAGATGACTGACAGTTTAATTTTAATGTGAAGTTATGATTGTTTCACTTGAATCAAATACGAATGGAAATTGTTCTTGCTGACAGGATACTGGTACCAGACTTTGGGTTCATTCATCTGGATCTGATCCCAATACTTGTGGGATTTTTCACATATAAAATAGCAACCTTTGTGCAAGCAATCCAAGACGTTCTTCCTACTTTTGGAGGCAAAATTCAGTCTTGACTTCCATTTTTGGAAGTTAGTAAGATCACAGTTAACATCTATGATTCTGTTGTCAATATAAAAGAAATTTTGTTTATAATTATTTAAAGTATGTTGTGCTAATAGATTGTCATCATCCTATTTTATTATATGTAATAAATGACTAATTTGATATAATGATGTATTAGATGGAATTTTTTTTTTTACATGCATGGAAATCATGGTTATACTTTTCAGTTTCTTTATATCTATCTCAAATCTGGGATTGTATTCATATACATCAGTGGCCAATCCACTTTGTTGGAACCCAAACTTTTTAGGCATATTTTTTGGTTTTAGTTCAAAGTTCAAACATAGATTTTATTGTTTTAGTTTTGCTTTGAAATATAAAATGTTATGGAGTTGAAAGGTTTTGGATGGTTCAAGAAACATGTTATAGATGTAGCCATAGCCATTGATGGCACACTTCCAAGTACATGTGGTTGCAACAATTGATGGGACACTTTCCATTATACCTATAATTTATGTTTCAAGGATCTATAAAGGAACATTTTTGTGGAAATTTTGAGAATCGGGCAATTAATGCAAATTCCTAAAATTTCACTGCTACCTTTATTCCTTATGAACTTTTGGCTTTAGTGCTGATTTGGAATATTTTATTACAGCAGTAATATTTCACTTCCCTTCAACCCAGTTTCACTTGGCAGCCCAAGAGAATAAATACCATATGAGTGTACTTTGATACCACAATACAGCAGCTATTAGGGAACACTTTTATATGCACATAACAGATATGAAATGTCTTATTACTATATACTATATAGCGACAAATCTCGTTCTTTATCTTTTTGATATCCATTGAATCACTTAACCAATTTAGTGATATTTCAAATCAGCATGAACAACAAGGGCTTAAATCTACTCAATCAAGAAGATAACTTAAGCTGAAAATCAATTTGCAAGTATACAATATTTGGATCATTGGAAACTTCATATATATATATATAAGTACAAGTACATACTACAACTTTACCATAAAGATGGTTTAAGTCAAGTTCTTCAAACCTTAGCTAGGGAGCACATAAGAAGACCTTAGTCACCAACTCTTCCTAGCTAGGGATCACTTCCAACTAATGCTTCTTACTCCACCAAAGATCCTTTGCATGCTAGCATCAATATAATAGAATTGTATGAGACAAGCTCTCTGTTACCTCTTGGGTTCTCACTTGGTGTAAAATCTAAAAGCACATATTTTGAAACCTCAAGGGTGACCTAGATACTACCCACTGTAACCACAATATCCTTATCCTTATCTCTTTAGGCTAGCTTTGCTCTAGCTCAAAGGGGAAATCGCCAAAGTAAACTAAGCTCAAGATGTTGTAGATAAAAGGGAGCATAGAACAAATATGATCTAGGGTTCTAGATGACAGTTTGCATGCTAGCATCAATATAATAGAATTGTATGACACAAGCTCTCTGTTACCTCTTGGGTTCTCACTTGGTGTAAAATCTAAAAGCACATATTTTGAAACCTCAAGGGTGGCCTAGATACTACCCACTGTAACCACATATTTTGAAACCTAGGGTGACCTAGCTTTGCTCTAGCTCAAAGGGGAAATCGCCAAAGTAAACCAAGCTCAAGATGTTGTAGATAAAAGGGAGCATAGAACAAATCTGATCTAGGGTTCTAGATGACAGTTTAACATTTCAGATTTGTAAAAAAATTTAATTAGCCTTCATGTAAGGTACAAAACAACAATATAAAGTGGCCATTTTAATCAAATTAAATAGGATTTTTATGCTAGAAATATGGGATTTGATTTTTCAAACTTGAAGTCAAGTTTAAGGTGTCAAATTGGGGCTCAAATGACTTGAACAATCAATCTGGATTTAAGATATTTATTGCTGTAATTTCCAGATCTTGAAAACATAAATAAAATTTGTATTTTTTTTATATTTTTAAGGTGGTTGAAAGGAGAGATCAGTTCCTTGCCTTTATTTTGGGCTATGGGGTCGAGCAAGCTTCTTTAGAGGGCAGTTCTATTGAAGATTTAGGAGCTGGTTGAGCCAAGAAATGTATGCCATAACAGTCCTAAATTTGACAAGCAAACTTTCGAATTTGGAGGAAAGGGTCTCTAGCAGGTATCCACTTAAGACAACACAAGGGTGGCATTGCCTAAAGATTCCAACTAATGTAATAACTCTCAAGATGTCGAAAGCATAAAGTTTTTATCTTTATAACAAAGGAAACAAAAGGTTAGGAAGTAGGGACTATCATGCATAATCTCTTTCAATGTAGCAAGATTGCTCCTCAATGGTTCCTTGAGTCAACTTTGGCATCCACAAATCTGCAATGCTACTCACCAATATGCACTAAGAACATTCACCACACATTCAACAAAGAAACGTAACCATTCCAGAAGAGCTTGACCAAGTAAAAAGAGCAATTTGATTCCAAAGCTTATGAAACTTCCAACCCACTCTTTCAAATAGAGAGAACAAACCCTTATATAGGTTTGAGCTCAACTCCTTTTACAATATACAATTAATTGTTTTCCTATATCCATTAGTTCTCCAAGGAATACAATAAAATATTACATTTCTAACATCCTCAAACTTCTTACTAGAAGTAGAAGTGAGTTGTTGAGATCTATTTTTCTCTCCTAGAAGAAACAATAAAATAATCATTCTCAACAAGGAAAACATGTAATGATGTCATCATCGTAATAAACTCCATGATACGGTTTCAACTAAAATAAAATAATGAGTTAGCTAGGTAGATTTTGAAAACACTATAACTGCATCAGTTTTTATTGGAATTTCTACTGGCACATTTTGGAAATCCTGCAACCACTTTATATCTAATGACATCGGTCTAATGGAAATCTGCGCACTCTATCAAAATATGATTGCTCTTGAAGCTAGGTTGACCTTGAAATATATAATGAAACCTTAGATCTAGGGTTTGGAACCTCCTAGATATTCTCCAATGTAGGATGTCTGCATTAGTGGCATAGAAAAGAGTGCCATGATCAAGGAAAAACCTGTAATAGTGGATGTGCAACTCTCCAAAGTGAAATGCCCCCTTTAAACCATATAAAGGTAACAAAATCCTCATAAGGTGGCACATGTGGCATAATGAGAGGGTGCTTCACTCGAGCTTCTTTAATATATGTGCAAAGTGTTAGATCCAAGGAAGGATGAGTTGATGCAGGAGCATCGCCAACTCATCAAGCGAGCCAGCACATCAAGCGGAGATCAGCTGGATAATCAAACCCAACTTTTTGAAGTGCTTTGGGATTGTAGCACAAGTCTTTAAAGAACCATTTATGAAGGTGCATTGTATAGTGTATTGGACCTTGAGCTTTAAGCTCTCGTCCTTTGGTAGATAGTCGACATTTAATAGATTTAATGCTGGTAGATAGGATGTTTAAGTCTAGATTTGATAGTTAGAGTCTGAGAGGGAAAATGGATATAGACACCCTCATTATGCATTGTAATATTATCAACCCAGGAGAACAAAAGAGTAAGCAGAGAATATTGTATGAAGAACACCCATGTACATGCATTTGAATTAATAGAAGGAAGCTTTGATTCAAGCTCATGGTTTGTGTTGTTTTCTCTGTGTATTGATGTTATGCTCATGAATGTTTGTTTTCTGGTTATGTATTTGCTTTGTATATGTTGTGCATGTGATTTCATGTTTCAAACCTGAAGTCTGAAAGGGAGAGAGAATGAGGTTCAATTGTTTCTCTATCTGAGCCAGGAGATTCCTGCAAGGTGTGCAGTTGAATTCATCCGCAAGGAGTGCGTTGATGTAGGCTCAGTAGTTTAACTTTTGTTCTCATTCACCCAGAAGTGGAAGTGGGTTGTTGAAGCCGTGGAAGGAGTGCGCAGGCTGAAGCAGAAGTCTCAGTTGTGAATCTGAGCAAAGGTAATCAAAGACTGCTGCTGCAGGAGTTGCACATAGTCGAAGGGATTCAACACTTGGGAAGTTGTTGAATGATTGCCGCGAGGAGCGCGTGCAAGTTCCTCTGAAAGAATCAGAGTGGAAAAGCTCATGAGGTATAGTACCTTCGTGATATCATTAGAAGAGAGCACAGGAGGTTTGTGCCGTGGAATGTTCGAGCACGGAGTTGCAAGCGCAGGCGTTGGAGAGCAAGTTCTGAGAAGGAACATTTGGCCATCCTCAAGAAGTCTTCAAGGAGGGAGAAATCGACGGTCAGGATCTTACAGAGAATATCGACAAAATCCCGTCAGCCGTTAGATCTCGGGAAGTTGCGCAGGGTTTAAGCCCGAAGGAGCAGAGGAGGAGTCCCGGAGGAGACATCAGGATATTGGCATCATCGGGTCTTCATAGGGTAAGAATCGGAGACCTTGAAAGTTCTGAAATCCCGAGAAGGAATCCTAGCCGTTGATCTCGGCAGGACATGTGTCAAGGAGCCAGGGAGTCATCGGGGTTCAGCTCATCGGAGAATCGGGGTTTCTGAGGACATAGAACTCTCGCATGTTGGAATCGTGATCCACGATTTCCCGATAGGATCAGAGCCGTCCATTTGTAGGGACACGTGGCGAGAGATCCCAGAGAGTCGGAGTTCGGGATATCGGGGTTTCTGGAGTTGTGAAACTCTTGCACAATGAAATCGCGATCCGCGATTTCCCGACACAGTCAGAGTCGTTCGATCTGAGGGACGCGTGTCTGAGGATTTGAAAGAGTCGGGTTCGACATTTCGGGGTTTTCGCATACAATGAAATCGCCACACTAGAAATCGCGATTTCGCGATACCCGATGGAGCGACGAGGAAGCGGTGACGTGGAGGAGAGAGTTCACACGTGCATCGGGGTTCGGCATTTTGGGATTCTCGGTGACGAGGAAATCACGGGAGAAAAAGTCGCGAAATCCCGAAACGCGACGGTCCCCCAGCCATAACATTTCAGTGGAGGACAGGTGTCATCGCACATCGGGGTTTGGGACTTGGAAGGGTCTATGAACAAGTGCATTTGAAATCGCGAAACTCTGACACACGATTTCCCGATCATCGCATAAGTGTGGGCCATAGGCGCCAGAGCATAAGACATGTGTTGGAAGGTCAAGCCTTGCAGTGAGTCAACGCCAAGTGGCATCGGGGGATCGGAGAATCGGAGATTCCGAGAGCGTAAGTTCTACACACTCCAACTCCGCGAATTCCGAAACTCCGATAGAGGAAAGGACCGTGGTCTCGTGGACTGGCAGGTCGCATGGGAAAGGAGTTAGCTGGAGGGAGCTAAGGAGTGGAGAGAGTATCATCGCAGATCGGGAATCGGGGATCCGTGAGGACAGTGGATCACGACAGCGCAAGTGCTGATTTCCCGACGAGAAAATTCCCGATAAGAACAAGGAAACCGTGGGTGAATGTTCATTGGGATTCGGGGATTTGTGAGACCCGATCCTGTGCTTTCAGGACTCGTGATCTTGCGAGGTCTGATTTCTCGATTTGGAATAGGGAGATCATAAGGAGCATTCTGTGGGTATTGAGAACTCCCGATAAGGGGGTTTGAAGAGCATTTTGGTTCTTCGGGCCATTGAAGGAGGTCCTGTGGGAGCAGACGTGGCCTGGGTGGCGCGTTTGCGTCAGAGTGGTATCAGAGCGAGAAAGATTTCTTTGCTTTCTGTAGCAGAGAAGAAGAGAAAATTTCACCATGCCGTCGAGGAGAGAAAGACAATCACCCGATCCAGAGGATAGGGGGAACCAGAGAGGAAGAGGGAGACAAGCGCAAAATCCAGAAATGGAAAGGCAGATACGTGATCTCCGAGCGAGATTAGAAGATATGGAAGCAGCGCAGAGACGCACAGCCAGTGCTGGAGATCTGAGTGACTCCGAAGGCGAAGTTGAAGTCGAACAACAAGGAGAAGTTGCAGCCGAAGATGCAGCCAATGAGCGATTAATTAAGGCCATCACCCGGATGAGTTTGAAGATAAAGATGGACATTCCAACTTATGAAGGAAATCTGGATGCAAAAGAGCTACTGGATTGGATCCGAGCTCTTGACACTTACTTCGATTATGAAGATATCGAAGAAGATAAGAAGGTTAGGCATGCTGTCACAAAATTGAAGGGACACGCAACATTATGGTGGGACGAGTTGCAAGCAGATAGACGCTGCAAAGGCAAGCAAAAGATTAAAAGCTGGGATCGAATGATTGCGAAGATGAAGACAAAGTTCATCCCAAGGGATTATCAAATCACACTGTTCAGGAGAATGCAAAACCTGAGACAAAAGTTGATCGGGAGAGCGATGATGAAAAAGTTGCCAGGTATATGAATGGCTTGAGATACGATATCCAGGACGAGATGAGTATGAAGACCATCAGAACGGTGGAGGATGCGTATTAGATGGCATTGAAAGCTGAAGAGAAGCTGAGCTGTAAGCCAGGACAACGAGGCCGAGGTAGGAGCCAGCCAAAAGGTAAGTCAGTTGCCCAAGATAGGTTCCAAAAATCCAAGGACAACTGGAAGAAGCCTCAGACTAGAATGGAAAGAGGTGGAAGTTCACAGCGAGGCCAACACGCTGAACAACGAAGGCAACAGACAGAACAGAGCGGAGGATATGCTGATAATAATACATTTCCTCATACCAGAGGTAGAGGAAGAGGCAGAGGTGGAGTCATCACATGCTTCACATATTGAAAGAATGGACACAAGGCAGTTGACTGTCCAGATAGGAAGAAGGATGGAGGAGAAGCTCACATCGCCGAGGCACAGAGGCGAGATGCTGAAGCAGAAGACGCAGAAGACGAAAGGTCATTAATGATGCGTAAAGTTCTCTTAACACCTGAGAAGGAGGTGGAGGACACAGCTCAAAGAAACAGACTTTTCAGAACCACATGCAAGACCAAAGACAGGAAATGCAAGGTTATCGTGGATAGCAGTAGCACAGATAATCTCGTTTCAACCAAGATGGTAGAAAAGCTGGAGTTGGAGACGACTGATCACCCGATCCATACAAAGTCTCATGGCTATAGAAGGGACATTAGGTAAGTGTCACCAAACAGTGCTTAGTTGACATCAAGATAGGAGGATACAATGATAAAATACTCTGTGATGTTATTCCTATGGATGTATGTCATTTATTGCTAGGCAGACCATGGCAATATGACAGGAACGTAGTTCATGATGGGAAAATGATTACGCATACTTTAGAGAAGAATGGAAGAACACATATGCTACTTCCAATTAAAGACAAAGAAGTAAAACTAGAACCGAGGAATACTGTACTTCTCATGAGTGGGAAGGAACTGCTGGCGGAAGTAAAGAAGAAGGAAGATCCACAATTCTTTGTGGTCAGGAAACCAAGAATTGTTTTGACCAGCACAAGAGTGGATGATTTGCCAGAAGAGATTCAGGAACTGCTGGAAGAGTTCGCTGACATTGTGGTAGACGAATTACCTCATTCGTTGCTGCCGATGAGGAGTGTGAGTCATCATATAGACCTCATACCAGGAGCCAGTTTTCCGAACAAAGCTGCTTACAGGTTGACGCCGCAGGAAAATGAAGAGGTTAAAAGGCAGGTACATGAACTGTTGGATAAAGGACTGATCAGGGAAAGTTTAAGCCCATGTGCTGTTCCAACGGTATTGAGTCCAAAGAAAGATGGAGGTTGGAGAATGTGCACTGATTCCAGAGCCATTAACAAGATAACCATCAGGTACAAGTTTCCATTGCCACATATGGATGACTTGATGGACTGTTTAAGTGGAGCAAATTTTTTTTCAAAGGTTGATTTGAAAAACGGATACCATCAGATTCGCATGAGGGAAGGCGATGAATGGAAGACAACCTTCAAGACAAACGAAGGGTTGTATGAATGGCTAGTCATGCCGTTTGGTTTGACGAATGCACCAAGTACCTTCATGAGGTTAATGAATGAAGTGCTGAAGGAATTCATTGGTAAATTTGTCATTGTTTATCTGGATGACATATTGATTTTCAGTAAAACAAAAACAGAACATCTGAAGCATTTAGCTGCAATAATGAAAAAGCTACAACAGGAGAAGTTGTTGATCAACATGAGGAAGTCTTCATTTATGAAGAAAGAACTCATTTACTTGGGATTTGTCATATCAGCGAATAAATTAAAGATGGATCCAAGTAAAGTGGAGGTAATTAAAAATTGACCATCACCGAGAAATATTTTCGAGGTGTGAAGTTTTCATGGACTGGCTAGTTTCTACCGAAAATTCATCAGGAATTTCAGTGGAATTAGCGCAGCGATGATGGATACCGTCAAGAAAAGACAAATCTTTTCATTGGACTGAAGAGGCAGAGAAGAGTTTCAACCTGTTGAAACGAAAGATCACAGAACAACCGGTTTTGGTGTTGCCGGATTTTACGAAGGTGTTCCAGGTAAAATGTGATGCAAGTGGCTTTGCCATAGGAGCGGTCTTGAGCCAGGGGGACAGACCAATTTCATATTTCAACGAGAAGCTGGATGAGGCAAAAGTAAAGTACTCCACGTATGACAAAGAATTTTATGCTATCATACAGGCGTTGAAGAAATGGAGGCATTACTTGATCCCAAAAGAATTTGTTTTGTATAGTGATAATCATGCATTACAGTTTGTGACTCAACATGAGAAGTTGAATCAGAAACATGCTAAATGGGTAATGCTAACAAAGTTTATGCAAAATTTTACATTTGTAATTAAACACATTTCAGGTACTGCTAACAAAGTGGTTGATGCTTTGAGCAGGAAGTGTTTGTTGCTGCAGGAGTTTCGAATCAAAACATTGGGTTTTGAAAATCTTAGAGACATGTATGCAGGTGATGCAGATTTTGTAGAGGCATATGAAGCAGCTGAGAATCCAGTTCTCAGAGACAGAAGCCCATGGATAGATTACATGATCCAGGAAGGACTGTTGTTCAGAGGAAATCGACTATGTATTCCGAATTGCTCCATGAGGGAGAATCTGCTAAAAGAGAAACACAGCGGAGGCTTGGCAGGGCATTTTGGTCACGATAAGACATTTGCGAAGCTAAGCGAAGCATACTTTTGGCTAGGGATGCGGTCGGAAGTTAAGAAGTTTGTCGACAGATGTAGAATTTGCCAGCATTCGAAGGGCAGGAAGCAGAATGCGGGATTCTATCAACCATTACCCATACCCGAGAGGCCGTGGGATGAAATCAGCATGGATTTCGTATTGGGATTGCCTAGGACGCAAAGAGGACATGATTCGATCTTTGTAGTGGTTGACAGGTTTTCCAAAATGGCACATTTTATCCCATGCCAGAAGACCAGCGATGCGACTCATATCGCAAATTTGTTTTTCAAGGAGATCGTTAGACTTCATGGTTTACCCAGAAGTATAGTTTCAGACAGGGACACGAAATTCATTGGACATTTCTGGAGGACATTCTGGAAGAAGATGGGGACTAACTTGATGTTTAGTTCTGCCTATCATCCTTAGACGGATGGGAAAACAGAGGTGGTAAATAGAAGTCTGGGAGACTTGCTAAGAAGCTTGGTAACAGAGCACCACAGCAGTTGGGACAATGTGTTGCCACAGGCAGAGTTTGCATACAACGACTCAGTGAACATGAGCACAGGGAAAAGTCCATTTGAGATTGTATACAACAGGCAGCCAAGAGGAGTTTCTGAACTGAGGGATTCAGAGCAGATAATGACTAAGAGCGCGAGCGCTGAAGAATTCGCAGAGGCGATGAAAGAACTTCATAGCAGGGTGAAGGAGCGATCGTTGGAATCAAACCAAGAATACAAGCGCAGAGCGGATCAACATCAGAGACAACTTCAGTTTGAGGTTGGTGATCTAGTTCTGGCACATCTGAGGAAGGAAAGGTTCCCAAGGGGAACATACAATAAGCTAAAAATGAAGAAAATTGGGCGATGCAGAGTCCTAAAGAAATTAGGAGAAAATGCTTATGAAATTGAATTGCTAGGTGAGATCAGAATATCTCCGACATTCAATGTCTCAGACTTATATCCATATAAGGCTGAGGAAGCAAGAGCTGGAAGTGAGGAGCAGCCAGAAATCCAGTGGCAGAAGCAGATGCCGATTTCAGAGAAGCCACAGATGGAGCGTATACTTGACAAGAGAGTGAGTAAAAAGACCAGACGAAAGAAATACTTCGAGTATCTGGTCAAATGGAAGGGCCATCCAGTGGAAGATGCCAGCTGGGAGACTGAAGCAGAGATTCAAAAGCATGGACAGACCGTGCAGGAGCTCATGGACATGAGCCCATGAAAGTTTTCAAGCCGAGGAGTATGATGCAGGAGCATCGCCAACTCATCAAGCGAGCCAACACATCAAGCGGAGATCAGCTGGATAATCAAACCCAAGTTTTTGAAGTGCTTTGGGATTGTAGCGCAAGTCTTTAAAGAACCATTTATGAAGGTGCATTGTATAGTGTATTCGACCTTGAGCCTTAAGCTCTCGTCCTTTGGTAGATAGTCGTCATTTAATAGATTTAATGCTGGTAGATAGGATGTTTAAGTCTAGATTTGATAGTTAGAGTCTGAGAGGGAAAACGGATATAGACACCCTCATTATGCATTGTAATATTATCAACCCAGGAGAACAAAAGAGTAAGCAGAGAATATTGTATGAAGAACACCCATGTACAGGCATTTGAATTAATAGAAGGAAGCTTTGCTTCAAGCTCATGGTTTGTGTTGTTTTCTCTGTGTATTGATGTTATGCTCATGAATGTTTGTTTTCTGGTTATGCATTTGCTTTGTATATGCTGTGCATGTGATTTCTCTATCTGAGCCAGGAGATTCCTGCAAGGTGTGCAGTTGAATTCATCCGCAAGGAGTGCGTTGATGTAGGCTCAATAGTTTAACTTTTGTTCTCATTCACCCAGAAGTGGAAGTGGGTTGTTGAAGCCGTGCAAGGAGTGCGCAGGCTGAAGAAAAAGTCTCAGTTGTGAATCTGAGCAAAGGTAATCAAAGACTGCTGCTACAGGAGTTGCACAGAGTCGAAGGGATTCAACACTTGGGAAGTTGTTGAATGATTGCCGCGAGGAGCGCGTGCAAGTTCCTCTGAAAGAATCAGAGTGGAAAAGCTCATGAGGTATAGTACCTTCGTGATATCATTAGAAGAGAGCACAGGAGGTTTGTGCCATGGAATGTTCGAGCACGGAGTTTCAAGCGGAGGCGTTGGAGAGCAAGTTCTGAGAAGGAACATTTGGCCATCCTCAAGAAGTCTTCAAGGAGGGAGAAATCGACGGTCATGATCTTACAGAGAAGATCGACGAAATCCCGTCAGCCGTTAGATCTCGGGAAGTTGTGCAGGGTTTAAACCCGAAGGAGCAGAGGAGGAGTCTCGAAGGAGACATCGGGATATTGGCGTCATCGGGTCTTCATAGAGTAAGAATCGAAGACCTTGAAAGTTCTGAAATCCCGAGAAGGAATCCTAGCCGTTGATCTCGGCAGGACACGTGTCAAGGAGCTAGGGAGTCATCGGGGTTCAGCTCATCGGAGAATCGGGGTTTCCGAGGACATAGAACTCTCGCATGTTGGAATCGCGATCCACGATTTCCCGATAGGATTAGAGCCGTCCATTTGTAGGGACACGTGGCGAGAGATCCCGGAGAGTCGGAGTTCGGGATATCGAGGTTTCCGGAGTCGTGAAACTCTTGCACAATGAAATCGCGATCCGCGATTTCCCGACACGGTCAGAGCCGTTCGATCTGAGGGACGCGTGTTCGAGGATCTGAAAGAGTCGGGTTCGACATTTAAAGGTTTCTGCATACAACAGAATCACTACACTAGAAATCGCGATTTCGCGATACCCGATAGAGCAATGAGGAAGCGGTGACGTGGAGGAGAGAGTTCACACGTGCATTAGGGTTCGGCATTTCGAGATTCTCGGTGATGAGGAAATCACGGGAGCAAAAGTCGCGAAATCCCGAAACGTGACGGTCCCCCAGCCATAACATTTCAGTGGAGGACAGGTGTCATCGCACATCGGGGTTCGGGACTTGGAAGGGTCTGTGAACAAGTGCATTTGAAATCGCGAAACTCCGACACGCGATTTCCCGATCATCGCATAAGTGTGGGCCATAGGTGCCAGAGCATAGGACAGGTGTTGGAAGGTCAAGCCTTGCAGTGAGTCAACGCCAAGTGGCATCGGGGATCGGAGAATCGGAGATTCCGAGAGCGTAAGTTCTACACACTCCAACTTCGCGAATTCCGAAACTCCGATAGAGGAAAGGACCGTGGTCTCGTGGACTGGCAGGTCGCATGAGAAAGGAGTTAGCCGGAGGGAGCTAAGGAGTGGAGAGAGTATCATCGCAGATCAGGAATCGGGGATCTGTGAGGACAGTGGATCACGACAACGCAAGTGCCGATTTCTCGACGGGAAAATTCCCGATAAGAACAAGGAAACTGTGGGTGAATGTTCATCGGGATTCGGGGATTTGTGAGACCCGATCCTGTGCTTTCAGGACTCGTGATCTTGCGAGGTTCGATTTCCCGATTTGGAATAGGGAGATCATAAGGAGCATTCTGTGGGTATTGAGAACCCCCGATAAGGGGGTTTGAAGAGCATTTTGGTTCTTCGGACCATTGAAGGAGAAGGTCCTGTGGGAGCAGACGTGCCCTGGGTGGCGCGTTTGCGTCATGAGTCAAGCAAATTATTAATCATATGCCAAGTCACCAAAAGTTCCATTGACTCATTAAGAGGTGCAATGACCTTATCGAGATATGCATGAGGTGATGACATGTGTGCATATGCCGCCATATACGAGCCAAAGAAGAGGAGCGCTCTTCATAAAAC
Organism: Picea engelmannii; assembly: GCA_009831015.1. Classification (NCBI taxonomy): domain Eukaryota; kingdom Viridiplantae; phylum Streptophyta; class Pinopsida; order Pinales; family Pinaceae; genus Picea; species Picea engelmannii. The sequence goes on along the minus strand of ML818754.1, from coordinate 140,186 downwards.
CATGCTCAACATCATAAATCATCCATCCACATGAAGAAAATCCAGCTAGGGCATTAATGCAATGAGCCTCTAACCATGCTAATACCATGTTTCATGTCATGTCATGAAACCAATCAAATGAATATCTCAATACAAATGTCAAACATGCCCAAAGGTGCTAGGGTGCTCGATCAAAGGAGACATGTCATCTTGTACCATCCACCTCTAACCAATGTGAAATCTAGATCACCAAGATGCAATGCTTTCTCTCCACGATAATCAAGCATACCAAGTAAAGCACCATCAAGACACCCATGATTACATCATCTCATCAACTATCAACCAAGGCATCCAAATCATCAAGTGAACTTACACCCTCAATCCACCAAAGTCCATATGTACCATGTTGCAAACCATTCGTTGTGATGAAAATCACAAATGGAACCTCATGTCATATAAGGTGTAATGTCTGGCTCAAACTTGGGGACATGTGTTCTCGAAGAAGAGTGCATAGGAATCCCAAAATCTTTGGTTGTATTTGTTGAGAAGACTTTTCAAGCAAGTAAGAGAAAACCACGTGGTGAGATTGATACATATCCACATCCCTAAACATCACATACAGTATCCATATAGTCAATTACATCAACAATATCTCAAAATTGACTTTACAAAGATAAAAAGCACAAGTCAATAACAACCAAAAAGAACATGAAATCAAATCTAATGTTCATGTATGTTAAACTTATTCTTCTATTCTACTGCTCTCAAGTGCTTATTTCCTCTATCCCACTCTTCTTAACATAGGACAATGAAAGTGCTCATTATAATCATACAACCAATGGAGCCAAGCTAACACTTCATCAATGCCATGTTCTACCCCCCCCGTGTTTGGTCAACAACTAAAACAAAGAGATGCTCATCACCAAGTAAATATGAGCTAGAGAATACATGATAGGATGGTTGCAAAATGAAATTACATCATAAACATGGTAGCCAATATAAAAACTTGAACAAGGACAACATGTCTCAGCACATGCCAAGTCAATCCAATGTTGAAGAGGGTTTAAATAAAGTTTGAAAAATGCACATGGAAGCCCATTGTCAACCTGCAAAATGCCACTTATGTTCCTTTTCAAAGGTAAATCAATATGCAAAACATCATTCACACTTTCAAACAACATAGGTATGGGCTTCTCCAACAATAGTCTAGACAAGTATAAAACTGAAGTATGAGGGAAGAATTCATGTCTAAAAAGAGTTTTCTGTTTGCAATCTTGTTGAAATAATGTAACTGCGAAGAGCATTCTTATTATTATTGGATTAAATCCCCATTGCGGATTAATCATGTCATTATTATTATTATTGTTATTGGATTAATCCCCATTGTGGATTAATCATATAGGTAATTGTATAAGGACCAAATCCCCTCTTGCGGATTGGTCATCGGACAATTATAAAGGGAAGAATAAGAAGTCGGCCCCAACAGTTATTATGGAAGACCCTGAATTAATTAAAGCTGAGTTTACCCACCCAGAGTGAGAGGTTGGCCCTGCCAGTTGTGACCTTTCACACGTGTCAGTCTTGTATAAATAAGAGGCTAACGCCTCACTTCTAACACACAACTCACTTGCTCATTTCTCTTATGAGGCAAGCTGCAATTACCAGAGAGAGGAGAAGAAGAGTGGCACATCTCTTGGGGAGGACATTCTGTATTGGTTTGAGTTATCTCTTGAACATTGTACAAGCTATTTATGATAAGGAAGTTTTTGCTGGGATTTCTTCTCCTAGAGGGTTTCCCAGGATAAATGTTGTGTCTCTTGTGAATGTGTATTTCTCAGTGATCTTGTTCTTATTATGCTCTTATCTATTGAAATGCAAAGAACTATAATAATGGCATAAACATTAACATGGTATCAGAGCCAACCTGAAGGAAACACTAATTGCAAGAGAAAAACACTATTTGCAAGAGGAAACACTGTTGCAGCACCTGTGAATTAGGGTTTTGAAAAAGTATCTCTTTTAAGCTCCCTAAACATCTAGAAAGTTGCGCCCTCCCCCAAGGATCAATTTGGCACCTAGAGTGCACCTTTTCAGTGGATGGATCTCCCGGAAAGTGAAACACTAGTTTCACAAAAGTACCAGAAGTACCAGAAAACCAGTACAAAAAGTACCAGAGTACCGGAAGTATCGGAAGCACCAGTCCAGAAATCCGTAGATCAGATTTGACGGGGTAAAAATTGGATTTTCTCAGATCCGAGGACACCAGGCTACTCGCCTCAGCCAAGCGCACCTCCTGGTAAAGTCAAAATTTGATTTTGAGCATTTTCAATTTTTGGTTATTTTTGTTGCCGCAAGTACAAGATGTCTGCAAGCACAAAGTTTGTTGAGAAACTAGAAGCCATAGACAACTTCCGTGCCTGGAAGTATAGGATCGGTCTGATCCTTGCAGAGAATGACCTATCAAGATTTATCAAAGAAGAAGTGGAGGAACCCGAAGATGCCGTAGAGAAAGCGAAGCATCAGAAGGACTTAATCAGGGCTCAAAGAATCATTGCAGATTCAATCAAAGACCACCCGATCTCGTATGTATCATCCAAGAAAACTCCGAAGGAGATGTTTGATGCTCTAAGCAAACTATATGAAGGAAAGAACATCAATCGAAAGATGAATCTAAGAACTCAGTTGAAGAATACCAAGATGCAGAAAGGAGAAATGATTCAAGAA